>JAUELC010090979.1:0-11933 GCA_031471745.1 Cryptochiton stelleri
TCTCGATATAGATATGGGTTAATCATAAGCTTGTTGCCCACATTCTCTCGATATAGATATGGGTTAATCATAAGCTTTCTCGCCCTTTAATATACTTAGACTATAATTGCATGAAATGAACATGTCGTAATATATTTTTTATTGTGATTTTTATTCAACTAAAAATAGAAATAAGCATAGTTTAGATAACACCAAAAGCCATTTGATGAAGACAATTAGTTGTACATGTTAACATATGCGCTAGAAAAGTTCTTTGCAGCAATGAGTTCTTTCTCTCTAATATACAAAATTAAACTGTACATATTCTTTATATGACCTTTCGCAATTGATAAAATGATTATTACACATTTGATAAAAACAAAGAGCGCAAATGAAAACGGTCAAGAAACAGTTGTCATATTAAAAATAAACGTTGAACCAGACAATTTGTATTTTGGGTTCCTAAGGAGTTCATAGTAAATGTCAAATGAATGTCACTATAATTTATTTTGTCAAGATTTCATCCAACTTTTCTTGAATACGAATTCATTTAAATCGACTACACACGTTGTAGCTGTTTATATATATCTATATGTTTATGGTACACATATCTACGAATCTGAATCATCCATTGTTCACTCATACAGGGATGTTTATTCTCCAATGTCAATCACGTAGCTTTCCTTTACACACTCATGAAACACCACAGCAGTTCGTTATCAAACAATATATATTGTTCTATACTTTGAAGAGTGATTTCAACGCACTTTTTAACAGTAGTTATATTGTTCGTATACTGGACTGCCTCGTCTATCTGTCCTCCACTGATTTATGCGTAATACAAAATTAAAACACATTTTATAGGTCCAAATCAAACGTATGACGATGCAATCAAAGCATGAGTTATAATCAGGAAATTTATCGCATGCAGTTGGACTTAAAATGTCGATAAAACCGTAAGCATATTTTACAGCAAAAATCCAATGCACTGTTTTCAGCTGTTACAATCCCTCACATGCAACAGGACTTGAAACGTCGATAAATCCGTAAGCATATTTTACAGGAAAAATACAATGCACTGTTTTCAACTGTTACAATTCTGCCACAATGGAGCTATGTCACTGGTTGAATCAATATACATAAATTTCATAAATTATTATCCATCTTCCATCTTGAAGAGTTACACGCTGAACGATTGTTGTTTAACACGTTTGTCGGTTCAGTATTATGTTAAATACAGTTGGTGTGAAATGACATGCTCCTGGGTCCAATTCTTCCAGGTAACCCTATCTGGATGCCTTGTTATGTATCCGTAGATCTATACGGTTATTTTATTGCAGTTAGGCCTATACACAGCGTTCGTACATGTATATAGCAAACATTTGTTGAATATTTGTGATCTATTGGAAACAAGATAAGTCAGTCTGACAATAAATCAGTCTCTCAATGATTGTTTCTCCATGTATAGCAGCCCAATGTTCTAGTTAACTGTTTAAGTGATTGTCTTGTTACAAACATTCAAATAATTGCGTTTAAGACAATCAATGACCTTTTCCTTTGGATGGATATTCTGCCAATTGCGTCAGAGTCTTTATGTCTTTAGTTCTGAGTATCGATACTTGTTTAAAGGTTGCAGCAAGCAATAGAACCATTACTTTTACCGTTGGATGAAAACATTGCACACGTCCAAACAAGTCCACTCTAAAAGCAATTACGCAATGACTTTTCCGTTCCATGAATTCACTGATGACAAACTACATCATAGAGGGTGTAAAATTGGTCTACTGCAGAGACCGTATGGTATGAATTGACCCAATTCAGAGACAGTATGAATTGACCTAATTCAGAGACACTTGTAATTGTTCTACAACAGAGACAGTATGATTTGCTCTACACGAGAGACTGTATGACTTGTTCTACACCAGAACCAGTATGAATTGTTCTACACCAGAACCAGTGTAAACTGTTCTACAACAGAACCGGTATGAATTGTTCTACACCAAAACTATTATGAATTGTTCTACACCAGAGACAGTAGGAACTATTCTACCTCGCTGTGGAACCTCCAGATCCCAACATTGTCCGAACTACTAGGTCCAAGAGCCCGAATATAGTCAGCAAACTCATACCCAGGTACAACGCTAGAGAGGATCCGATGTCGCCTACAAGTAAAACATGTCAATAGTGAGTTATGTTTAACCATCGTTCTTTAGGCGTGAAGATATTTATACTATTTTCTTGGGGTTTTTTTTTACTCGAAACTTCTTAAATGTACATGAATTGAAGGAACAGCGTTTTTCGGAATAAATTACCATTGTTTGTTAAAACGCTCTACTCGTCCAATTATAATATTTTCTATACATTGAGTATTCAATAAAACTGGTTAATAAACAAATTTAATAATTTAGTCCTTAAGAAGCTCCAAGGCAGAAACAGATTTGCTACCAAAACCAAACCGAAACGAATTAATTTTAATTGTCAAGAATACTGAATTCACCGCATTTAATGAACATAAATGTGCATAATCTATCAGGCTTTAGTTATTACGGAGATGTTTAATGCACAAATATTAAAGTCTCCTTTTAACTTTTTGAGGAAGGCGAAATCTTCAGAAAACATGTCTTCTAGGCTCCCATTGGAGTCAAAGAAAGTCATTTTTCACTCTACCTTGGGTATTGCCATTTTAGACGTAATGATCAATCAAATTACAAGAAAAATGTGTGTTTCATATTATTTCGTATTAAAGTTTTATTACCAATTTCACTGCTACTGCAATATTTCACTTTTGCAGTGAACATGTTTTCTGCTGAAGACTATTACATTGTTGTTGAGAGAATGAGTTGTCTCCCTTGATCCATTCTCCTTAAACAAACCCCAATGCCTTGCATCAATCTAACATGACCACATAATGATACTTACACGCTAGAGCTATTAACCCATAGGTCTCCTCGTGAGTAATTACCGTCTCGGTTAGTTCCGGGAAATACACCTCCAGCTGGAGAAAGTTATTTCTGAGGGTCAAAGGGCAAAGAAATACATTAGCAGAAAATCACAGTGTTCCGAGAATTGTAAAAGGTTGAAAATCAACACCAAATGTTAATGGGAAATTGTGCATTCCTAAGGATTCCATTTTATCAGTATGATTATTATAGAACTAATTTCAGAGAGAACAATATTCCTCAATTGCATGTCCAATTCTCAACAAAACCATCTTAAGAACGCCCTGGGGTCGTAGTGAATTTAAAGATTCCAAAAATGTAATTAACTAGGATGCAGCCATTGCCATTAAAGTTATGGAAACAGAAACATTTTAGAAAACATCAGTTTTGCTTCGTTTTATTTATTATCTTTATAGAATCTTACATATTTTATTACGGCTATTCTAGATACATTAGCTGCAATATTGAAGGGAATATATATTGATAAACGCAGATATACACAAAAAAATATAGAACAGAACGATGACTTATCTATTATTTGGAAAATGAACTGACGTCAATTTCTTTTTTAGATCTCTATCCAAACTGCATTTATTATTCAACTATGGTATTCTTTTTAATAATATAATTAAGAATAAACCCTTATTTTTTTTTAAACAAATAAAAAATTCTATCACAAAATAAGAAATTGTTTTTTCCAGAAATAAAAGTTTATTCTTAATTATGCCGGTTAGCATGCTTCTTAGTATCTTCCAAGACCAAATCTTAAATACAAAAAGTTAATACTATTCCAGATCTATGCGTAGGCCTAGTGTAACATATATTTTTCCTTTGCATTATTCAATACAGGTTCATTATATTTTTGTTATGTATATTCCCAGATTGTTCTATACTTACAGATAAAACTTCCCGTTCAGCCTTGAACCTCTGTGGTAGTCATCCAGTTCTGTTTGTAAGTCATTCAGGGTAGATAACTGCTCCTCGACCCTTTGACTCAGGCCTTCCACCGTCTGCTCAAGAGATTCAAACCTCAGAGACGACATAAGTTTATTCTGATCTTTTTGTCCCAAGACACTAAAATCTGTCAATCGATGTCCAATAGGTTCTAAATACTGGAAAATTTTCCTCCCTGTCTCCAATAAACTAGAAACGATGGTTCTTAATTGTAGCAGATTTGACTGAAAATAAATAGAGAGAGGCCATTATTAAAGTAAACGTTTAAGGGATAAGAAATCATGGCAGGTAAAACAATTCCTTGATCAAGTGACATATCTGCGAGTTAATGACAAAACCTATAAATGAATCGTGAATTTGTGATATCTGGTTGTGAATTTTCCTCTTTAGTTGGGGTGTCCTTAATCAATAATTTTGGCCCTCTCTTACGAGTTGCATCAATAAAATAAATCCGGCAAAAGATTCCTACGTGACAGCTGTAAGTATTAAGAAAATTCAGAGAGAGCAAGCGGAAAAAGCAAATAAGAAAACGAGACATCAACAAACAAAAACAATAAGAAGCAACACGAATTAGACTGATGTAAAAGCGATTAAACGCTGTACATTAGGTGGGAAGAATTCAGCTTGCTTTATTGACATCTTCAAATTTTCAAGGAATGTGGAAGAAAAATAATCTGATACATGTATTAATTTCAGCTATTTAGTCCCGGTGCCAATGCTATTCCCTTATGTGGAGAATTGCTTATACAGGCGAGATTAATATAAAGAATTCAGCTTGCTTTTTTTACATCTTCAATGTTTCCCGGAAAGTCACAAGCAAAATCCTCTGATACATCCTCTGATACATTCATTTCACCTATGTAGTCCCGGTGCCAAAGCTATTCCCTTATGTGGAGAATTGTCAAAACTTACAGAAGTCTATAGACAGTTAAGTTGACCAAAGGTGGAAATGCTTTAGCCAAACTGACAGGAAAATTAATCATATAGATATAGCAATTCACCGATGTTGATGTATAGTGTCTGGACATATGGCACTCACACATCCTGGTTCAATAATAGACAAGACACTGTTGGCGCCTGCTGTTTTACTTTGGTGTCAAATCGCCAAGATACACGTGTAAACCGTGGCTTCACCCAATAGTAATTTCGCCAGAAAATCTAATTACATCGATTCAAACGTCAGAGTGGACAATAAAAGAATTGTCACCGTTCACCACAATGACCATAGTTTTAAAGAATTGATTAGTTCGTTATCAGCCATTCTTTGAACTCTTAGTCCGTATTTTCATTTTGAGACATATCTATGTCCAGATCTGGCGCCAGGTTGGATTTTTACATACACCCCAAACATCTCAACTTCTGTTTCTATAGACTCACTCAATACAAGAAAACGGTTAAGGAATCAATAAAACATGGGGGATACCAGTGTCTTATTTGATCCTCACAAATATTAGACCGTATCACATTACTTTAAACCCCATACCCTTCCGAAAGTACATCAATCAGAGCGAATCCGTTTTCACTCACGTACACCTCAACATTATGAATCGTTGTAAAGACTGCTAATTGAAAACGCTTGGTAATACCAGTAGGTGAACGTTTATAGCAAATATATTATATAATGTTTGGTTCTATTTGTTTATTATGTTTGTATAAAGACACATTCTTTATATATTGTTTTTAATATATATTTTTTCAGAGGACAATAAATTGTGCCCAAAAGCGATCAATAATATCTGGCAGTAAAATGCAATTGCTATATTGTAATTTGCACTTTTTATTGAAATTTATTTGCAAATTAATGATGGAGAGGTAGGCCAAGTGTCCAACAAACATGTACATGCCTAATGAGCTTAACATAGATTTTTCTCAGATTTTAGATCTAAACCGATTTCTCGGATTTTATACAGATGACGATTATAGATGGACTAACATGTCTGGGAATTAAACAAGACGATCCCAATATAATCACAGAATCAGATGGCCAGGTGGTGATGACGGTAAATGTTCACATCACCCAACACATTAATGTTCCACAAGAAAATGCTCCAACACAGATTAACAGCGATAAGATACCCTTCAAACAACTGTGAAATTTTACTCAGCAGTTCATTACAACAGTATGTGACATGAACGGGATCAGCTCCTTTTTCAATCGATTGTAGATCTTTTGTGGGTCGTATGCCTTTTCCGCATACAGTTGAGGCAAATTTATTTTGTTCTACATGAACAGATGCATATAAAACAACACCAGTCAATAAATCTCCCCAACACAAAGGCAAATACAATGTGTTTAAAATGTATATCTAACCTTTAGTTGAGTATTATTACTATATAAATAAACAAAGACAGTCAAAGCCAACCATGATCAATTTAAACTTGTTAAACAATGATTACAGTGAAACAATAACTATCAAACATAAATAAGTGATAATCCACACTTTGAAAATGATTACGGTTTCAATTTAATTGTGTGTAAAAATAAATTGTAAAACTTACCTCTGCCAGTGAAACTTTTGCTTTTAATCTATCATCATTTATTTTCTCAGAAAGTTCAGTCTTTTGAAAGCGATTTTGTTTATACTTGATGGCAAGGTCTGCCAAATTCTGACTTAACGATTTTATTCCAGATTGAAGATTCGTTAAAGTGGACTCAACTTTTTGGAAAAAAACTTCCAGTTCTTGGTCGATTTTTATTATATATGGCTCCATTTCGTTCAGAGTATCTGATAATTCTAAAATTTGCTTTCGTCTTGGAATATAAGATTCGTCCAAAGATTTTAACACAGAGAAAAGCTGTGGTAAAGGATTTTCTTTCAAATATTTTACGTTTCTGAAAAATGCAGTTAAATTTTTGATAAGGTCTTCAGACATTTTCCGACGGTCACCAGGGACAATCCTAGGGCTAAACAAATCTGTTATATTAGAGATGACGTTGTAATTCTGTAGCAAGGAATCCCTTATGAATTGTGTTAGGTTTAACGATTTGTCCACTTTCTCCGTATAAAAAGCCTTGGAAACCTTGAATTCGCGATAATTTTGTCCATACCCTTCCACAAGGTCGGTTCTAAATCTATCGATACCATTGGTGACCTCCACAAAGAAGCCACTGTATTTTGAAGACATTCCATGTCGTGGTACAAGACGGTCGATTTTTCGAAGAATTTTCCACAATGTTTCGTTAGCTTCTGAAAACTGAAAACTTCTGATATCTTCAATAACATTTTCAGCTTGGAGGATGTCGTCCATATTGTCTTCAATGTGTTTGGTGACAGTGTCTTGGCAAAAGTCCACATGGCGGGATTGTAAGAATGCATCATGGTGTAGGCCAGTTGATCGTTTCAACATTTCTAGAGACTCTTTAAGCTCTTCAAATGCATTTCCATATCGTAGCGTATCTTCTTGCAGTGGTGCAAACATCTTAAAGATACTTGACTCGGTGTCGTTAAACCCCGCGAGGATCTGATCCAGGGTCTGGATATCGTGGTCCAAGAGAACCTGATCTGAACGGTGGTAGATATCACGAGCTTGTTGGAAATTTCGTTCCAAAACACCACCCTTATTTAACCGCTGAAGACGACCCTCCGCCGCGTATACCGGGAGTCCAGCCTCTGATAGTGTTATATCATACTCAGTAAAATCACAGTAACCAGGACACGAGGTGACACGCTGGTTTTCGTTCAGACGGGCTGGAAATGAAATAAGAAGATATATAACATATAACCTAAACTCAAAATTGTATTAAAAACTATCCGGAAATGGACAAATAGCCCATGTGTATGATTCAGCAATCAGTTTTATATTTGGAATTTGTAACACACTCATTTAAGGCAAAATCCTGTTTTGTCGTTGATAGCAACGAAACAAAACTTACCTTTAACTTTGACGATACAGGTGAAGTAGTCCCTGGCACTGCATACTTTCATTTTACCTGAAAATAATAAAACAAAGTCGTTATTAATTTATAGGTTGAAATAAAACGTGTCCATTAACAGACATCAACTTGTATTCAGAATGTTCATTTACTGTAGGTGTGCTTCAGTCTGATGTTAGTCAGTTGACAACAGTACCGATGATTAAAACAATTATATTTCTAAATATTTCTAATCAATAACTCACATTTATTTATATACTCTCCAGGCTGGACAGAATGCTAGTTTATGATGGGCTGATGAACAATTTTCAATAATCTTTATTTAGACAGATTTAAGAGACCTTAAGCATGGCTTCGTCTTTGGTCCTATTCCATGTTTGTAGGTTTATGTGAATTGTGGCCTTTCTTGTGTAACCGTTATTGATAGAACATCAAACGCTTTTATTTGTTGGGAGAAGACATTTGAACTCAACCCAGGTATCGATGTTTCTAAAGCCTTAAACATCATGTTATTTGTCCGCCATCGATTTTACTCCATGAAGAGACTGGATATTAGTTTCTTTGAGAAATCAAATCAGCCTGCATCAAGCTTTGTTTGAGCGACCATGCAAGCTTAAAACAAGTCTGTTGAAAGAAGAATGGAGGACTGTTCTCTTTAAGGTGTATCTATTGTCAAACATGGCTCAGACTGAATCTCTTGTATCTGGAAACCCATTGAAGCCACGACACTCCACATGGGCCATAGAAATGGAGAATAGAGCCCATTAAGTCACAAAGATACCGGAGTGTCCATATATAATTAGTGTGTATTTTGTTTATTTGTTTTGATAGATATGCCAGTTGGTTACAATAATGCACACATATTCAATTAAAATATGGATCTATCAATCGACCAAGCAATCAGTCAGCCACCTTGCACCTGATTCATGTCACATCTTCTATCAGATAAAAATGTATATGCTAGTCGGACTAGCTTTTATTTGTGCTCTTGATACATCTTAAAAAGCTTTTTTCGTTATTATATTTTAAGCATATTTTAAGCAGTCAGTCAGCCTTTCAGTCAGTTATATTGTTTGCCTACAAGCACCACAAAACGACAGCCCATGGTCAATACCTCCGTTTATATTCCAGTGATAATTTTTTGTGGAACAGTTACATCTCTTCATAATCATTTCTTCTTCATATTCCACCAGACAAACACTTCTGTTATACGGTTTCGAGTTGGAGGGGACACAATCTGCTAGCGTGGACGGTCGATGGTGTTCCTGTCAAGACAAAGGTAATAAACAGCATGATAGCAATCTTACTTTAAAGGCTTCTCCCTCTTCGTTAAAGCTGCACTTGTATATGGTTTGGACATATGCCTATGGGGATAGTCAATATGTTTTGTTTTTAAGATTTAAATATGGAAAACGTTTCTTTTACAAGTATATTCAGCTTCTATAAGACTTTGATTTATATGGGACATATTTTAACATTATTTAATACTTTTTGCCATTTTACAGTATATTTGTATTAATATATTCAAGTTAAATCTATTCATTATAAAGCTTTATTTGTTTAATTAATTTGTTTCGCTTTATTAAGTGCCAGCAGGATAGTTGATGTATATTATACAATGTATAGCTTATACGGAGAGAGTATAAATGTCGTTTACAGACTGTAATATTTTGTCAGATAATGTTTGTTTTTTATCATATGGCATCTAATGATCTTATTTGAAAAACACACGAGTTAACCTGATGCAGAAAAAGTTCACTGTTTCGTTTTAAGTCTTCCACGAGGTCATTACACGGCCAAAGAATCCAATTAACGATCTGATTTAATCAATAGACAAGTTAGCTGTTGAGATGGTACGGGTCGGTTGTCAATGACGCCTTCTATTAGAATTCACTCACCGTAACTTTCTGGATCATCAATGTCGTAAAAGAGCCTACAGGGACATTGACACCTTTGGCTTCTACTTCCGGTAAAACCGCTGAGTCATGAACAGACACTCTCACCCCCACCGATGACTTCCGACCAAACAAATACTCGTAGTGCTCTACGTTGAGCAGTAAAGATAGTCCAGCGTTCTGGCCTGAAACAAAGAAAACACGACCTGTTAATGGCGGAGGAAAATTTACAAAATTGGCTCATCTCTGTTTGGGGTTTCCAGAATGACAATCTGCCTCTCATTGTCAAAACATCAATTGAATAATTCCACCTGAATGGTTTTCTAACATGCCTGTTTATTAGAGAGACAGCGAGAGGATATTATGAGATGAATTCTGTCATGATGTTGTTTGATGCCACCTTTTTCACTTTTGTACAAGTCAACAATTCTATCCTGTTCATCCACAAATAAACATATGTATTGTTAAATTTACGAATGGATATAATACCACTAATATTAAATGAGCGCTTGTTTTTAAATTCCCTAAATAAAAATCCCTATTTCTATAAATTAATGTTCTCAGAAATGTTCATGTTGTAGCAAATGCTGTTCAGTGCATTGTTAAGTTAAATAAAAAAAGTTAAATTGACATAAAACTTATATTATACAAAAAATTATACAAAAAAAACAACAGGCTCTGAGTTTGAGAATTGAACAAGCAACACCGGCAAGTGCGGGTTCCATGTACATTAAAATATTCTACTTCAGCGTCCCTTTGGCAGGGTATTAGAAAAGGACCCGGTTTGAAATCGTGATAGTGGAATACCAGTTTTTCTCCATATTTATCATACAATATATGCCTGGTTTAGAATCTATTCATCTATTTGAAAACGATGGAAAGAAGTTCGTCGAAACACCGTGCTACTGTGAGCAAGGAGGTGTAGCCTTGCTCGGTAATTTGTTACTATTTATTATGAAATGGATTAGTCAGAAGTGAAGGTCATTTCATTGCCAGGCCATGCTGAAAGATTTCTATGTAGCGATCATTGCATTAAATATGAGTTGTTTCGACTTTTAGGGTCGATTTATTCATTGATAAATAATATTTGCTTCAGGTAATGTGATGAGCCCTTTATCATGCCCCATGTACCTTACGGTGGTCAGTTTACTCGTCTTCAAAGATATGAATACTCTCCGAATGTAAACATACATATTAAAATTCCTGTTTTGAAAATCAACGTAAAACATGATGATAATTTGTAAGATAGTACCCCTCATATTTTTTCATTGTTTTCGCTTTCGAGCAATTGCACAAAAATAGCTTGATTTGTCATGTACACGCGTTGTCAACCCAACTTGTGTCGCTTCAGCAAGAAATATGAATTGTTTGTTTTTCAATACCAAGTGGACTTACATAGCGTTGTATAATATAATATTCGCTTTTGTTAATTATTGTACATTAGTACGCAGCAATGTTCCAGGGATTTGAAATCATTTTAGATTAAACATTCATTACAGCAAAATGTCCTTTTGACAAGAAATATAATTAATTTCTGTATCACACGAGTAAGTGAGAAACTGTTTCCAGCAATATATTTCAGTAAATCAACTTATGCCTGAATAACAATAGAAGATGGAATAAAGCCAAAAACAAACGAAAGCACACAATCACCATATTGCGTTGGCTAATTCATTATTCCACATAAACCAGTTAAAGTCGTGTTCATCGAATTACAAAATGATTTATGAGGACTTATCTTGTTGCCAAGTGTTAAGTGTTTGCCCGAATAACGAGATGTTGTCGGTTGGCTGGCTGAGTGGTTTATAGGGCCTGATTTCGTGCTACTCTGAGGACCGAGGATTCTATCTTGGTGCCGGTCTTTACTTGCGAAATTTTCTGAACTAGCCCTGAACAATATAGTACCAGAAATACTGCCAATTGCCCATTCTAAACGACACAAAAATAAGTTAACCTTCATGATTGCTATCCATATTTTATAGTTATTCCAGAATACAGAAGGTTAAATATGCCATAATACGCGGGGATTAGTATCTCTTGTAATGCCTTGTTTTATATGTTATGGGTATTAGCTGAATACGAAGGTCTTATCTGTTCTATTACATCATAATTATTCCGTGAGCCATTCAAATTGATTAAATGTTACACGAGTGGTCGCCCCGCAATGCACTTAAGTCTGTGGCGTTTAATCGAAATGCGACAGCCTTTTATATATGTCTGCTGAAAGAAGGCAATGCGTTCACTATCCTATCAAAGGATAGACTACTCATAGGATAGTGAACGCATTGCCTT
>JAUELC010091090.1:0-11931 GCA_031471745.1 Cryptochiton stelleri
AGTTTTGTGGTCTTTACGTTTTGCAGCGTACTTTACGTTTTGCGTCACTTCACGCATTGTGGTCCAACAGATATAATCTCTCTCTGACACAGGGACGCGAAAGAAGCATCTTTTTGTTCCAGATAGTTCCACTGTATATATCATAATAAGAATGGAGACTTTTGTCCCCGTCAGTAGTTTAAAATAACATTCGTAAACATTGGTCTTTGTTTGATGGATTGATTGGTGTTTAACGCCGTACTCAAGGGTATTTCACTTATATGACGGCGATGTAATCCACCAGTCCACACTAACACAAACCATAAAATGTTAAGTGTTTAATTGTGTTGGAAAATGAATGTTCCTCCAGTGCTAAGTAAAGACAGCATGATATGCTTGGGACATGCTGCACTTAGCCGGAGGGCTGTCTATGTTTAATACATTAATTCATTTAACATCATCTATATAGAGCTGAACACAATGGGTCTAGTTCTGACTGTATCTATGTCACGTGCGCCAATATCCCTGAACTGACTATAACATGAAAATACTGTATCAGATTAGGCTAACCGAGTCGTAGCTTTTATGTAACATGAACAAGCAGTGATCTTGTTTTGCTCAATTGTTAATGAGGGGTCACCATACATAAAGTAATAGTCTCCAGACAAAGATATGTTGCTCAGTATACGATTACTTTTCTCATTATGTTCTTATTTTACAACACGCACCTGTACCCGCCATTTAAAATGGAGCTATATTGCAAAACAAGTTTTTACGAAATGAACGCTATATCGGGTAATCTCAAATGTTGGCTAGCCCGATACATTGTCTTGCAAAGAATGCCTATATTGTTGACGTAAAGGCTATTGCTGCTTTCTTTAAAGAAATAACCATGTCATTGCCGGAGGTTTACGGAGACATACGGAAGTAATCCTGACAACAGAGTAGGTGTAATAGGCCACGAGAACAGAAAGCTTCAGACTACATGACAGCATAGAAATGTCACTGTATATGAAAATCTGTCTTAGTATATATTTAACGAAAAAGGAATTCTAAGCACAATTTGTATGACGGATATCTTTCAGATTTGGATTTGGATGATTACAGGAGATATACAGTTTTTATGCATTTTCATAGATAACACAAACTGACACAGGGGTGTCGACTAATTAAAACCGATGAATCATCCCGTAGATAAACTCTCAGAGACAATGTTTTGAATTGATCTTAGTCTCCAGTTGTTATGCCTATGCGTAACCTATAGTTTTTATGTACACATATTTGCCATTCGGATGTTTAAGTATTAATATGGCTCCGATCGTATCGTGTTTATAATTTGAAATCATTTCGTTATCAATATATATATCAACATTATCAGTACCTTGTTATCTGGCCAATATACCATATACTTCCATGATTGAGTAAATTCCAATTTAACGCCAGACATTGCATTTAAGTTGAAATGTACTTTTTCATGGAAGCATGTTTATAGAGGTCATTATATCTTAAGGACGATTTTTATTTTCCAGTAACCGAGACCATGTAATTTTAAACTTTCCGGGTTACAGTTCCAGAAACTTAGCTCTACAAAGTAACAGAGGTGATCATCTATAGTCAAAACGGTTATAACTAAAAGTTTAGGTTTTATATAACGTGAAAAGCCTTTGCATTGCTTGTAGTAAATATGCTTCCAAGCATACTGTGCTACCAACACCTCCGAATTCTTCAAATTTGCTGAATGTTTCCAATAAAAATTGACTTTTCCATGAACTCGTATCCTCTTAACACAACTTAATTCATTACTTCACTTTCATTAATATTATATCTGCAAACGAGCTTAAATTACGCTTCAGGGGCGCCTACTAGCATTTGGTTGTAATTTACGGATGGGTCGAAAACTAACGATTATTACAGACTAGCAGGATGTACGGAGTTTAGTGTACGCCCAACTAGTTAGTTACAGTTCTCTGATGGATGGCGCGATGAATTTTCCAAATAACTCCTGTCACCTTTTTGCCTCATCCAATGACAAGGGTAGAAGACGAATGAGTTAAACCCCAGCCTTGTGCTACAAGGTAGCTGGATTAAATGGTTGTATTTTGTAACAAGAGGTTCGTCAACTTTTAAAAAAAATATTCACACTCAAACAGAAGCGCGAGTTTCGCTAGAATGTGCTGGTTGAATTTATACAGTTAAGAGTAGAAGAATGGTACCACTGCACCCATCTTTAGTCTATCAAATCTATCTCTTAGTTAACATGGGTCGCCTTTAAATCAGCACTCGTCCAGCTAACAGTCAAAGGCTCGGTTAATTACAGTGGTACAATTGGGACAAATACACTGTCAAAACGAGAGAAAGAGTCGCACATCATTCACAAGGCCTTTTGATAGAAGGCAGGACAGAAGAACATAGACATATTTGGGGGATAAAGGGCAGCGGCGTGGAGGAAGCGCCGACAATGGATCAGTTCCCAAGTGGGCAAGTTCGTCTCGTTTGTGCCTGATCAACCGTGGCGAAAATCACTTAAACGGCTACAATAAGAGATTTGGTAGAATTAAGGGAGATTTACACGTCTTGAAAAGGTCTTACTGGGATCAATATGGTCAAAGCCAAGGGTAATTCCTATAATTCTAAAGATTTAGTTTCGTGAGAGACTAGAGAAAGCTTGATCACTGTTTATGATCATACGCTCACAGATATGGGAGATTACATCGCTGACGAAGTTTATTAAATTATAATGAAATTTTTTACGGCAGTGAATTGATGTGTTAACTTAATCTTTTGTGATTTAAATCATATTCGTCTCGTCATATGTGCAAAAACAGGTGTATACAAACTGTCTAAGTATATAAAATATTTAAAAAAATGTATAGAAAAACAAATTGAACGCCTTCATCCAAGGGGATTCTTGTCCAGTTCAAGTATATATGGTAAATGTTTTTTTATCTATGTATTCCTTACTGTATGCTACTCCATCTTGAACACATCATAATCGAAACACGCATCGATACTTATGCACTTTAATCGTCCCAAAGACACATGCTTGTCTGGTAAAATATTACCATGTGTTCATTGACGTTTATTATGTCTTTACATCGAACTTATTTACACATGGAGGTATATCTGTCTCTCTTTCTGTGATTTATACATAGGTATGCATTTTACAACAACTGAGTATTTACATGGAGGTGTTGTCCATTGTGGAAGTGTGGCTAATTTAAGTAATGTCGACGCAGTTCCCTCACTCGTGCATATACCATCACATCAAAGGGTATTTCTTTCTATAACGAAAAATGTCATGGATCCTTTTTATGTCGAAAAAAACGTACTGTAACAAAATGGGCTCCTGGCAGTACCAGCATTAGTTCACGTTTTTAATTACCAAGTTATTTTTTCTCAGTTTAATCATTACATAAATATCCAATTACGTTGCACGTGTTCTGCCCATAGCAATTGATGGCTTTTAACAGAAGGTGTCCGGTGTTACATCAGATTACTAAAATGAGAAATGTTATGTTCCCGAATAGCGTGCGATACTCCTGTCAACCTCACAGACCTGTGGGTTATACATAGTTCAGCGGCTAACCTGTAAGCTATCAACTACTGATAAAAATATATTTATTACCCACACTAAATTAATAAGTGTTAGTGCGTTTTGTGCTCTGGTGTGTGGTCTAGTCGATAATTATATTCTCGTTTTTTGTATGTTTTTATAACATCTATAATCAATAATTCATTAAGTAGAATAGCAATAAATTTCATCAATAGTCAATTATAACGGATCCTTTACCCAACAAACAGATTGGAACAGAACAACCTGATTTAGTTCATTTCATTTTATGAGCTACATTAATATTCTATGTCCTATCTTGCCAATAGACCATATGCTACCATGAATGAGTATATTTCACTTTAAAGCCAGCCATTGCATTTAAGTTGGAGTGTATATATTCATACAGATGCATGTTTATAGAGGTCACTATATCTTAAGGACGATTTTTATTTTCCAGTAACCGGGACCATGCAATTTTAAGCTTTCCGGGTTCCAGTTTCAGAAACTTAGCTCTACAAAGTAACAGAGGTGATCATCTACATTCAAAACGGCTATTACTAAAAGTTTTGGTTTTATATTACATGAAAAGCCTTTGCATTGGTTGTAGTAAATATGCTTCCAAGCATACTGTGATGCCAAAACCTCCGAATTCTTAAGTCCATTTTCATTTTACGAGCTACATTAATATTCTAGGTCCTATTTCATAGAATGTGTTATGTTGAACTGGCGGCTATGTCATCCATCATGCATTTTACTTTGTCTAGGCTTTGTTATATTTTAACGTTGACATGAAAACCTACCATTATTATGTTTACGATTCGGCAGATGTTTTGTCGCCGCTATCGTGGATATTTTTCTGCCTATGGTTAAAAAATCTATAGCGGTTTAATATATGTATGTAGGTTCAATAAATAGCCTGATGTTAGTTCAGGATGTTTTTTAACTGGCTAGCTAACGTACATATTCTCTGTTAAATACGTAATTGGTTGATAACAGATTATAGTCTCTGTAGTGTGTATGCGTATCGCTTATAAAGCATGCTAGGCTTTAAAGATCGCATGCTAGGCGATGTAGATCGAATTTTATATGTATCGCCTGTGTCGGTAAAGTATATGTAAATACTGCTGTCACAAGTTAGCTGTAAGTCCCCATATGTACAGGTGCACCCATATGCTACCATGTACATATGTATATGTTTATATACATGTATGTGTCATATCTCACATATAAATAACCTTCATGACCCAACCCTTTAGTTTATTTCCCGGTACAGTAAATCGATGGTTTTACGTTACGATGCATTTCAATTCGTGCTACTTTGTAAAGCTTGTAACAAATAGAACTTGAGGTCTGTTTGACAATAACACGTGAATTTGTTTGAATATAAAAGATCATCGGGCCACATATCCTTTAATGATTATGAAATCAATGTAATAAAGTGCGACAGCTGCTGCCGGCGCGGTCTATTCGTCGGTTGAGGTGCCCGTCTGTTGGCTTCGTTCTCCCGTTGAACAGACTGCTGTTAAGTGCGCCCTGCTAGCTCGGCTGTCAGAGTGTCAATGAAGAAAAACTCCAACACAGGGTCAAATCGGCAGCTGTATCTTTCTACATACAGTTTACAATATACCCTTGGTGAAACGAAACTATTCCGACTGACATGCCTCAAATGTCTAAGTAAACCTCCCGCGGATAGGTCTAACGAGCGGATTACACATCTAAGAACCATACACGTGTCAAATATTTTAAAAGTTCTCCAGGGGACACATCGTATAGTTACCCTTTCATTCACTGTTTTCCATACAAATTACAATTGTGTAGCAATAAGTATATTATTGAGTTCTTTGGAGACTAATTCAATAACACTATACGTGCGAATTACTTTAGAAGATCTTTCGGGCACAACGTGGTTACCCTTTCAGTCTTTGTGTCAACCGTAATTGACGATTTAGTTGCACTAAATCTTGCCACAGGATGAGTAAGGTTAATGTGTGACTAAGGGAACTGTTTGAAGTCTCATCAAACTCCCTTCCCCCCGGATATAAAACGAGAAACTCTCTTGTATACGACTTCCAACTGCCAATAGGTTGTACACCACAAGGCATTGTTGTAAAGCTATACGTCTGGGGTCTGATCCAGGCCAAGCATACAATGGTTAGAATTCTTGGGATAAAAAGCGGTAGCAGAACAATTTCACGGTAATATACTTATAAAAATACCTGTATCTTATTTCGCCTTTACCAGTCTCTGTTTTTACTCTCTGTGCCAGGTGTCAATGTTTTCTTGAGCATTCAACAAAGCATCTGTGCCTCGTATTATACGAGAAATGGTGATATGTTTATCCCGCATCACACACACTGTCTTGTTTCACTAATACAGTAAAACTAACTGTGGTTAAAGATAAGAGAACTAGATAATAACGTTGGGGGTGGACGTTAAATTAAACGGGTTAATACGAAATTGTTTCAAAATAGTAACCGACTGAGAAATTTTTATTCATCTCAAAATTTTAATATTATAAAATAATATGTATTTTTGTTTTCGTACGCAAAGCCGCGATATGCAAAGCGGACCCAAGTAAAATTATTGGCGGGGATCGAGGTTCGATTTGACACTTTAGGTTCGAAGTCTCTTATGAACGCATAACACATAACACATAACAAATGTAATGATGACTGGATTGACTTTATAACGATGCTAGAATACACACCGGAGCGTTTTCAATAATACATTGAGAAGTTGGTATATGAGTAAAAACTGTTATAAATGTATGTCTTAACAACATTGGTGGTGATTATTTATGTATAAGGCATATGTGTTAACTTACTCTGTATTCATTTCGGTCTATTGATTTCGTTATAGATGCCCTCTCGTTGTACAAATTGGGGATTAGGACTTATACTGATCTACTTACAAGTTCACGAATAAATTCAATTAAAATTTACCTTGATCTTTCATGTATTATTGAACTAGGTGTACTAACAAAGAGAGCGGTCGATATTTCTGTATTGTATTTATACAGATGAACAGACGAACTCACTGAATGAAGTGGCTATCACCTTCTAAACAATGGCTTTGTTTGATATACTGATATGCGCTGGGGCTCAACCCACGGGGCAACAAACACTCTCTTTAAATGGGAGATATATACCCGCTATTTAATATCACTTAGCAACCAAAACACTGGAGGGTTATACGCTGTTTTTATATATTGTAGTCCAAGCCAGACATCACAGTCCATGTGGGGATAATAATGTTCAGAGTTTTGGCACTTTTGTATATCTTTCTGAATATAATGTACACTATTTAGTATTAACTCTATATAAACTAGTGGTCAACGCAGTTTATGCATATACAGAATCGGTATGGTATATACATTTTATATCAAAATTTGTATACCAAACCTAAATATTTTAAAATAATCTAAATAATTTTTTTTAATAAATAAAATTCTATATAAACAATAGCCAAACAAATTTTTAAATTGCTACAGCGTGTAAGTGAGAGCAGTAGAAAGACGGTTGAAGCAACTCCAGGAAAAAAGTGCTCAGAACTTGGTCCTCCGAAATGGAATATTTACCTCGATATCCATGAATATGGATTTTAGTATCTATCAAATACAAATTTTAAATTGTTTTAGAACGCTTTGCTCCAGGGCCATTTGTCCATTATCTTAACAAAACGAACAAGATGTGACAGATGCTTTTGAAACTTTTTTAGTTTTTGTTCTGACAACTTTTAAAAACAAAGCAACACAATCAACAGTTATATAAACTGAGATATTAGACAATAGCAAGTAGCGGAAAATACCTACCATAAATCACTGATATTGTCGTAAATTGTAGAAACAAAACAGCTAACTGTGATGGGTGATACCAAGGAATCATTGTTCTTCCTCGTCTAAGTAAATCCCATTCGAATATATACACTTGTCAGCGGTAATCCTTGCACAGTGTGATATGACAACTCGATCGGTCCTCTACGTTTACTCTCGCTTTGTCGCGCGACAAACTTACGCCTACAAAAAAATCTACACCATTACTCATCGCATCCTTTGTCACCAAGACAACACTGTTTTCCCCACCACCGAGCGCTTTATTTCCATGTCCTCACAGCTTTAGGCGTGGCGTCTAAACCGCTCCGTGTTCTACATAAAGATCCAAGTTTGATCAAAGCCGATACAAGTCAATGTGATCAATGAATAAGAATGGAAGTTATTTCCCACCCCGCTGCTACTTTTCAAACACATTTAAATCCAACAATGAGAGATTAGTCATACACGAGGATGCACGGGTCGTTCGGAACCCGCGGCTCACGTTCGATCTGCCAAGGGACACTTATGCGGCCTGACGAGGCCCACTTAACCAGTGTCCCGTCCGGATAGCCAACTGTTCGCTCTACTGGTAATCCCAAAGTTAGTGTTCGTACCAAAACAGAAAACTGATGCAAGGGTACTTAAGGAAGAGTTATGTCTGGGCTAACCTTCAGTCATTTATCACTTATTTTACAGCCAACAGTCTTGCTTTATCTTCGCTTCAACAGTAGCCGATGTGCTTCAGCGACCGGTGGAGTATATACGTCTAGCGACTGCTGTCCATTCGCTCCGCTGATGTATACGGGCCGTGACAAGGCCATGTGCGCTATGCTAATACCGCAGGCCACCGGTACGTCGACTGCATCGGAAATATAGATTGTATGGCTGGGTAAAATACACACATATTTCATTCATACAAGGGATATAGACACAAATATTTCAAATTCACAGGTCAGTGGTAGAATTCTGAGGTGCTCCTCCCTGCACAGCGTGCGACCACCACGCGATGGGTAAAGATAACACTGATAGAGGGCCTTTTACTGAGAGTGTATTACCATCACTCTTCAGCCACGCCACTCCTGGGTACACGTGTTTGTGTTTATTTCTCTCTTTTCCTTAACCAACACTCACCTAGAAAACGAGATAGAGAAAACACGAGAAGAAAGTGATAGAGTAAAGAAAACTGCAAAAGAGATTATATTCGACTCTCCAAGATAAAACCACGTGGGGTGAGGTGAATATTCCTGATTCTAGTTGTACCGTTCTCCAGATAGACCCTTTACGTCTGATAAAACTTAACCGGGTTTCTCTCTACCGCAAATAGCTTAATCGTCTTCTATCGTAGCTGGGGATGCAAATTGGGCCTTCCGACGCCTCCTTCAATCCAACACAGACGCGTGCTTTTCTCGTTTATCTTATATAGAGAACTGAATATAGCGTTGAAAGTATCTGTGAACGCTTCATTTAAATCCACACGATAAATGTCAAAGGCTAGCGTTGAATAAAACTCACATGCATTGAAGTAACATATATCGAATATGGGAATGTTATTGGAAGGAAAATTTAGACATAAAAAAACCTAAATTCTTTAATTGTTGCTATTTTGACTTAAAAACACTCGATTCATTTTCTACAATTGGCTGGAAAAAATTGGCTATAGTTTTCTGTTTGATGCAGGGAAATTTATATGTGTTCTAGTCGTGCTTAACTACAACGAAAACTTTTTCAAGCAATGGCATTCTGGCTACACTATTGTCGTTATCTGGTCTTTGTCAGCAAACTTGACGTAGAACCAAATAGACAAAACCGTAAGCTTTCAGAATGCCTTATGAATCGAGTTAAAATGACTTATATATTAAATAATCTTTGTAATTATGATGCCTTATATATGTGGAATTATTTCACAATATTATTTTACGACTACACATTGTACACTCTGTATGGAAGTGAAATTTGATGCTTAATTCAGGCTGTTCTAAACTGAATAAATACAACAAAGATCGATTAAATGTCAGAATGTACACTTTCAAAGTTTGCGAAAGGGAAAGATGGTCCTAAACATTGCCGCGCATATATGTTATGGTTCAATGTGCTTATGGTTTTAACTCGCCATACATATCATTTTACTTTTTCTCAGTAATATGGAATAAAGACAATATTAATTTTGTAGATACGCGTACATGTAACAGGGATTATATACCAATTTGGGGACTACTCCTTTACATTTGTTAATTTTCCCGTAAACTTAAGGATTTGATGTCAATCATACAGGCGAATATAGAATATAATCTAACATAAAACCTATACGGCACGAAACATCAATTGACAGTGACATTAATGTAATGAGAATTTAACGTGACTTTATCGCTCTTAAGCCTCCACAATCCTCCATAAAACTACAGCTTTACGGACTAGTTTTTTATTCGCTTCAGCGTCATATTTGATCCGAAGGTTAATAACTAAATTGACTAGTCCTGACAAATTAAAAACAAAACGATTTTCGATAATGGAAGAGTATTTTATGCTGTTAAGCGACACACAAATTGACACCTAGGGTCATACAGATAGAGGCGATATTTGAGGCATCAATTTAGACAGGATTGGCAATAAATCCATAGTATTTGTTTGCTTGTTGTGTTAGCTGTGCTGAAGATAATTTCACACATATTACAGTATGTCAGTCCTATGGGTGAAATAAATCACCCCTGTAAATCAATGGCATCAAACAATCAGATAAGACATCAAGTCAAACATGGTCTCAAAATATAGATTTGAATGTTAACAGTTCAAGACGCCACAACAAAACGGTTCTCTTTGCCACTTTGAAAAATGGTTCGTGTCAACAGGAATCCCCCACCAATCATCTGCTTAATTGACATTAACGGATAAAAACTTTTTTTTATTTAAATATGATTACTTTTTTTTAGTTTTCTACTCAAAATGTATACAAGAAAGAAGTAATCCGATTAAGCAGGAAATTACCTGTTTTTGTTATACATGTAGTTTACTTCAATCTGTTTTTGGAGAAAAAGTATATCCTACATGTTATCAGCATTCCTGTTGTTTTCTTCCTTTTCTCTATATTATACACTCAACCCCTTTTCCCAATGTTATCCATGTCTAGATCTAACTGACTTATTTGTGGCCGCGTGTTGTTCAACACAGCAATGAAAAGTATATCTCCAAGTATGGGACAGTTTCTTTTTAGCTCTGAATGTGGCTCCAAGTTAAACTTGTTGGTCCAGCACCACTTAAGATAATCGTCCACGTCCGTGTGACGTATTGGGGTCATGTATTTTATGTGTATAACAACAAGTTGTTTATTTTTTTTATGATGTTACCATATCATTTTTTCTACTGTTTATTTTGAGTTATTTCAGCTAAACTATTGATTTAAATAGAACTCAACTAATCTGATAGCAGACCTCGTGGCCGCTACTATAAGAGCATATTCGTGTTTTACCAGAACCCAGGTTGTAGTCGCCTTTTAATATCTGTTAAAATGAATATGGAAAATGCTAAGGCGTCAGTGCCATGGGCTATTGATTGTAACTGGATTATTAAATTTCATATTTGACCTATTTCAGTGTAAGAAGGGAAGAAGGTGCTGAGTTATCTGAAGACCTAGAGTATAATACAAGTACATATACTACTACGCTCCTGAATCAGCGGCTTTGTATGTACACAACCCTTTTGTGTCTGCTGTTGATAAACTTGGGCCGGTTTTCTGGAGATGGCCACCCGTTATTTCAGACAGCCAATTTAACGAAGAGGTCCTTAGATACCACATAAACAACTGCAGCCTGACATCTCGCACCTCATCTTCCAGAGGCCATGCTGATAACACCACAAACTCTGTACCAACACTTGCCACGCGTACTGCCTTTCGGCGGTCAGACAGAGATCAAAACGAAATAGCGAAAACGTATAAACCAACCAAATCCAGGTAACACTTTTCAAACAGTTTTAAGCCTCCGCCGGACTATCATGATAAACAACGGAGAAAGACCCTTCTTTGCGAGCAATGCCTCTAATTATGCTTATTCTTGATTGTCTGTCAGAGCGGTGACATAAAATTGTTTGCCTTACTTCGTTAAATAAAAGTTAAACGTATTTCAGTGTTCGGGTTATGTGCAGAGGAATATATGACACCACGGCTAGGTGCAT
This sequence comes from Cryptochiton stelleri, assembly GCA_031471745.1. Lineage (NCBI taxonomy): Eukaryota > Metazoa > Mollusca > Polyplacophora > Chitonida > Mopaliidae > Cryptochiton > Cryptochiton stelleri. The sequence continues at coordinate 11,511 of JAUELC010091090.1, forward strand.
ATAAATTTAGTGCTATCAAAAGTGATCATATGGTATCAAATCTACACTGGCACGCTATTTTGTTTAAAAGATACAAAAGGATAAATGCCCCAGATACTAACCAAATATTATTATGATATATGCATATTTTTCGGATTTACGGTGATACGATATAGGGTGCCAGGCTGACGGGTGCATATAGTATAGTCCTATCCGACGGGTACATATACATATAAGTATAGTATCCTATCTGACGGATACATATAAGTCTAGTCCTATCAAAAGTGATTATTTGGTATCAAATCTACACTGGCACCCAATTTTGTTTAAAAGATTCAGAAGTGTAAATGCCCCACACTGTAAAAAATAATATGTAAATATACAGCAAAAAGTGCTGGTAAATGAGATACCAGCAAATTTTACTGTAGACATGCAGCCTTGC
>JAUELC010091201.1:0-11930 GCA_031471745.1 Cryptochiton stelleri
ACACGGACAGGTCGGATTTATTTATTTTATGTGACTTGAACCGATTAAATTTCACTGAACGGTAAAGGCTGGATCGAGAAAGTGTCCCCTCCTACGCGTTTTGTATATTCATATATGATCGCTATATGGTACCAAGCCCCTGTGCCTTTCACATATAATGTTATCCTTGCTATAAGGCTACATCTCTAAGCTTTGTTATAACTTTAAAGGCTACACCTTCAAGCATTTCATAAAGTCACGTGATCGAAATCAAGACGTTTTCTTTTTCAGACAACGTCTTTGAGATATTTTATCAAGCCACGTCATCGAGTTTTTTCATAATGTCACGTCGCCCTAATTTTTCATAAGGTCACGTCTTCAAACATTTCTTAAGGTCACGTCTTCAAGCTTTTTCATAATTTCACGTCATCAATTGTTTTTATAATGTCAAGTCTTCATAATTTTTCATAAGGTCACGTCTTCGTCATTTTTCATAATTTCATGTCTTCATAATTCTTCATTATTTCACGTCATTAAGTTTTTACATAAGCTAGGTCACGTCTTCAAGCTTTTTATATAAGTTTCGGTCTTTAAGCTTTTTCATAAGGCTACGTCTTTAGACACATTCATAATGTCACGTCATTATAATTTTTAAGAAGGTCACGTCTTCAAACATTTGCATAAGGTCACGTCTTCGAGCATTTCATAAAGTCATGTCTTCATTGTGTTTCATACCGCTGAATGTGACGTTAAACAACAATCAATCAATTAAGCTGTTTCATGATGTCACGTCTTCCTGATTCTTAATTATACGGTCAGTCTTCAAGCATTTTATAATGTCATATCATCCGACTGTTTCATATTGGAGTGAAAGACATAGCATTAGTTAGTAATGCACTTATATGGTCATCCTACATAAAAAAAACCCAGCTAGACTCAAACGTATTTCATCTAGCAATAAATTCCGTAATGACTATAGAAAATCAACTCCGCCACCAAAGAAAAAAGTTTGTTTATGACCAAATCTTTAGACGTTTGGTGGAAAACTTTGAGGAAACCTGGTAAAAGTCAAACCGCGATCTCAAAAGCCACCAGTTGTCAGACTTGTTATGCATTCTCGTTCCAAATCGGCTATCTCCGGTAACTTCCGTCCCCATCGATTTACGGCTTTTGTCTATTGAATGGACATTTTAAAGGCCATATTTGGAGCTAAAAGCAACACTTGCATCCCATGGAGATAAACGTATCCTATATGACACCAGGTACATACGTACACACCAATAAAAATCAACATAGAGCAAGTAACAGCAGAGAAAATAAGAAAATAATATAGAACTATTTATCATAACATTAGGTCAAACGGACCTGGTGATTTAAGTCACGTGAAAAGTTGATATGGCGTCATAGGTCGATTGATCAAGTCAAGGGTCAATGGCCTCGCTTTGAGCTTCACTAACTCATTCAAAATGCCAAGTCATTACATACAAGGTCAATAACCTGTGAATCAATTTGACCGTTTTATACAAATGGCTCGTTAGGATTAGAGATATAGTTTCCATATTGCAAGTGACCTTTTGGGGTTACGGTTAGAGCTCTGACCGTATAAGGTAACTAACCCTAATCTTAAATTTAAGGTATCTTAAATTATCTCAATACATCAGCACATTGAATGCTTTACTTTCAGGTCTGGTTACAGGGCACCACACCAGGTTAACTTAACAGAGGAGAATAGAAAGGAGCTTGTGTTCAAAGGATATACCGTCGTTGAACATGTTGTGCCTCGTGAACTATGTGATCATTGCATTCAACAGTTTGACATATGGTTGACGAAATTCGCAAAAGTTGGACAATGGCCATACACTGAGGACTCCATAATAGACAGGTATAAAATCGGCCATTTTGAACCCTGTTGGAAAATACGTCTCGCCTGCAAACCGGTCTTTGCTCAACTTTGGCAAACGGATAAGCTTTTGACGAGCATAGAAGGTATTGCCCTAGGACGTCCGCCGGAGACAAGTGAGGAGAAGTTTGCTCACCACAAAGAGTACGAGTTGAACTGTGTCCAGTCTGCATCCAGAGTGGGTCTTCACGCAGTCCGAGGCGCACTTCATTTAGAACCGGCAAACTTTGATGATTGGACATACTCATTTCTTACAGGATCACATCTATTGCTACAGTCGTTTTACAAACTGCATCCAGAAGCCATGTCGGCGAGCGTGCTGGATCAAGAGTATAAGTTTACACACAAAAACATTAAATGGTTTATTTCCAAAGGGTGTCGATTAAAGAGAGTACCGGTACCGAAAGGTGGTATCCTTCTCTGGGACTCGAGGGCAATCTGCGGTTCGGTTAGACCAATAAAAGGTCGTAAACACCCTCGCAGACGGCGCCTCGTGACGTACGTGACAATGACTCCGGCAATCTGGGCTCACGAGATTGATCTGGATGCCAAAAAAATCGCCTACGAGAAGTTGAAGATGACGAACCTTTGGCCATCCCAGGGTGTTACGCTACTAGAGGAGACTTTGCCTTCTGACTGTGGAATCCCTGTGATAAAAGAAATTTCTGACATTGCTCTATCCATGGAAGTGAAGCGACTTTCTGGAATGGCCTCATATGAATTCTCCGAAATTGATTCCTCAGAAGATAACTGGAGACCACAATGGCTTGGGACTTTTGCTAACCCTGATGCCATCTCGAATAATCTTGCTTTTTAAATAACGTCGAAAGATAAGCGTTTTGCTTTGGCGTTCATTTAGCTGTAGGTCACAGTAATTAACAAAACGTAGGCCTACAGATTTCGTAGAAAAAGATGAAAATGTCTTTGAATTTACAATCGATTCAATCGATTTCGATGTTTGAATTTTCTATTTTTATGTACGATGAGCTGATAAATAAACTGGATCGTCCAATAAACCAGCAAATATACCTATGTATTGATTATCATATAAAATACACGCTTGCAGAGACTCTACCTTCTCATTGTAACATCACTGTCGATACTCTTCGCAGGAATATAGTTTTTAGTTCCTATGACGATTTGATCGGTAGTTGATATGGCTACTGGGAACGTTTGCTGAAGGTAATATTGAAAATGGAATCCAATGGCATGGTAGGCCTTTGCTCCACGCCATTGAATTCCATCTTCAATATAACCTTCATCAAACGTTCTCAGTAGCCATATCAACTAACATATTTGGAAACTCAGATTTACGATAACGATTACTGTGCTGAAGGTTATGGAGATTTAAACTGATAAAAAAACTAGAATTAAAACCATGGACATTCAAACTTGAAAAAAATTGATGACAACGCAATTTTGAACTTACAAAGTAATATGTTTGATAACTTTGAACTTTGATGGGTAATGTATTGTTTATATTGATATGTTTTGTACATATGTATTTAGATAGTTGGCTATGCACATGAAATTACATGCTGAATTATAACATGCAGTTACTACAGCACAAACTTGTATCACACAAAAGATAGCAGGTCTGTAGTCCTATATATATGTCTTACGTTTAATCGCACTGGCGCAGGGATGACGATAAAAAAATCGATAAATCATATCATGTTCTAGTTAAAAGACAAGTTTTTTTCAATGGATCTTACCCTCGAATCGTTATGGTTAACCTCAATACATCTCGAGAGACGGTAATTACTATTCATATGCAATAATTTATAGGTTATAGAGCATGTATATTTTTTTTATAAATGAAGAGAGAAAAATTCACTTTCCTCAACCGGTATGCGAACCCGGGACCTCTGGGTTACAGGCCCAACACCCTACCGACTGAGCTACGGAGGCTCACGATAGAATGACTTCCCGAATTCTAATCCAGTTAAAGCCAATTACAAATGAATATAATGCTTATTTATCATTATGATATATTTTTGGTTCTTTCTGTTCACTTCGGCTTCCAATGCCGGTATCCAGTCGTCATCTGCAGACCCGGTTACGGTGGTTATGCAACAAGCGGACTTTCCTGTGTCGTCGCCAACTGCGTTAGGTAGTCAGGAAATTGATCAACATCCTGTTGGCTTATGTGTTCCGGTTTCGTCTGCTCTACCTGCGAGTTCCGGTCAGCGGTTTGTTCCCGTTTTCCCGACGACTTCCGGAGAGGGTCCTGGCGGCCGTCCGTTTCCGTTTCCTGCGGCGCTATGTGGTCAGGAGGTTCAGCTTCCCCTGGATTTCCGTGTATCGTTTATTTCCCAACATGAAACCGCCCCCTGAGATTAGATCTAGCCGTTTGTCTACGATGGCGGATTTGACGCCAGAGGCTCGTAACCATTCCTCTCTTTCACCGTCGGATACACTTAATAGGCTTGTAGAGAGTATGGATTTTGTTGTTTGAAGGATCTTGCGGTCGTTCGGAGAATCTAGTCTTCTACCACGCCCCTGTTCCTCATTTCCTCCTCCGGCACTTTGTTCAGGTTGGATCAACCGTTTAGATCCTACTAAGTTTATGGATCGGCTTGGTCCAGCAAAGCAGTTTAACTGGACCCTGAGTTTGTGGACCTGTTTCCTGCTGGTGGGTTTCCGTCTAGAAAGACTAGTTTGATGTCTGTTCGTTAGGAAATTGTCTTAGAGGATGCGCCAGGCAATTCGTTGCGATCTCGTCTCATATGGATTGGTTTTTGTTTGCCATCCGGAACTTACTCAGCAAGATGGGTGACCAGGATGTCAAGGACCCAGCCCGTTTATCACTCTTTTCTGATTTGCTCACGTCAGCATCAAGGGCAAACTCAGACATGATGGCGTCATCAGCTTACATTGCTGCGTCTTTGGTTATCCAGCGCAGGCAGGATCTACTAGCTGATATGCCGGTTTATGTCCCGGATAGTATCAAGCGTATGTTGAGGAGACAGACCCCAGCGTCAGGCGCCTTGTTCAATGGAGTGTTGCCTTCGTTAGCGGAGCAAGTAAGCAGGGCGAAGCAGCCCCCCCCCGGACGAAACTGCGGGCTATGCCGGTGTGATCTTTATCATTTGAGCCAGCCACTAGGAGTCGCCCTTCAGCTAGAGGTTCCTGGAGGTCCTCAAGGGGTGTGAGGGGCTCCACGACTCGTTAATGACGGGTCGTGTCATGCAGGTGTCCTGCCGGCTGCCGGATCGGTTTCTGCCTACCTTTTCGGTGTCACTAGAAACTAGTCTCCGAGTAGGAGGAAGACTAGGTTTTTCTTGGCAGAACTGGTGTCTGATCGGGGCGGAACCCTGGGTGGTCCAAACTCTTAGTCACGGCTACAGCTTGGACCTGGCTGTCGTCCCCCCTCTGGTAGTGAATCCCGATCGGTCGCGTATTCCAGTTGTTCCCGATCATTCTCGCCAGTTAATGTCGTCGGTACAGGCCTTGTTAGACAAAAGGGCTGTACAAGAACTTCCGGCATCAGATCAGTCCCTCGGGTTCAACTCCCCAGTTTTAATGGGCCCAAAGAAAGATTCTCTGGAGAAACGCATGATCTTAAACTTGCGCGATCTCAACAAGAAGTTCCTGTCCGAACCGCCTCACTTCCGGATGGAATCATTCAACACTATCCATTCGGCAATGAGGCCGGGCAAATGGACCACTTCGCCGGATTTGATAGATGCTTACCTACACATCCCAATTCACAAACGATTTGTCAAGTTCCTCCAGTTAGTAGTGGGCCGCAGGAAGTTCGAATTCTTTGTTCTACCTTTCGGCCTGGCAACGTCACCTTGGGTATTCACCAGGATTTTCTCCCCATTAGCTGCTTTTATCCACAGCAGGGGTATCAGATACCATTTTTATTTGGACGATTCCCTGTTAAAGAACAGCAATCCTGGTCAGGTCAGTTTGGACACCGAGTTTGTTTGGAACCTGCTATAAGGATTAGGCTACCTTCCGCACAAAGTCAAATCAGGTAGAGTACCGGCGCAGACTCGAGTTTTTCTTGGAGTAGAATACAATACCTTTGAGTTCAAGGCGTTCCCACCGCAAGACCAGTGGTTGAAAATCCTACATGCGATCCGCAGTTGGCTCAGTTGTCGGAGTGCCGAGCGCTTCAGTTCGCGTCTCTGTTGGGCCTCCTGACTTCTGTTCAGAACGTGACTTTACGTGGGCGTCTACATCTCAGGCCCTTACAAGTTCACCTAAATGCTAATTGGGGTGTGCGTCATTAGAACCCCCGAGTGGTGTTGACGCCGGATGTCAAACTTCTCCTGAGTTGGTGGCTACGCTGAGTCTCTTCGCCGACGCATCCTTGGAAGGGTGGGGAGCCCACCTGCAGTCCAACTCAGTGAGCGGGACGTGGTCCCCCTAACTTAAGTCATGTCATATCAATGTGCTTTAGTTCGAGGCAGTCATCAGGGCGGTGAAAACGTTTCTACCGGAACTTTACGCCTCCATGCTATCTCATAGTACCGTGGTGGCCAGCAGGACCCTGGTTCCCGTAGGGAACTACCTCTGTGGGAGAAATTACTACGCCAACCCAGAACGAACCCTTTTCTCTCGAATCCTGCGATGCTACGGCTACACATTTGCTGGAGCTTCAAGGTTTTCTCTTTAAGGCAGGCTTTTCTCGCAAAGCGGCAAAAAAAATGCCGAAATCCACAAGAGTATCTACGACAGCGGTCTGTCAGTCCAAGTGGAAGGCGTTCTGTGAGTGGTGCATACGTCATGACGTTTCCCCAGCCACTGCCCCTGTTCAAAAGGTAGCGGATTTCTTATTACTAGTATACCTTTTACAGGATCGGCAGTTTAGACCGTCGACTGTGGATGGAAATCGTACTGCGATCACTAGAGTTATCCATCTCACCACTGGTGTTGATCTTGGGACGGATGTAACCTCTCAGCGTTAGTTAGATCCTTTAAGATTTCCAACACCTCAAGGATTCCCAGGCTACCCCAGTGGGATGTATCGCTAGTTCTCAGGTTATTGTCCGGCTTGCCGTTTGAACCGTTGGACATGGCGGATTAAAAGTTAGTTTCCTACAAGTGTGCGTTTCTATTTACCTTCGCTTCCGCAGCGTGGGTTACTGCGATTCATGCCCTAGACGAGAGAGCGATTAGGCACCCTCCGGAATGGTCGTCAGTCTCGCTTATTACTCTCCCGGTATTTGTAGCTAAGAATCAGAGTTTGGACGATCCATCTCCTCGAGAGTTTAATATCCTAGCCTTGTCCGTTTTTTTGTCCCCGGGCCTGGAGGCAGATTGTTTGATGTGTCCAGTAAGAGCCTTGGCCATCTACATTTCCAAATCTAAGCCAATAAGGGCTGGGCGTAGACGCTTATTCATTCCGTTTAATTTTCAGCTTAAGCAGGAAATATCTAAAAACACTAGCTTCCTGGCTTTCTTAAACTGTGCGTTTGGCTTACGAGCGAGTTAGTAACTCTGATGGTGCACTATCTAAAGTTTCGGCGCATAAGATTCGTGCTCTGGCGGCATAGTGGCCGGTTTCGGCTAATCGATCAGTGAAGGATATCATCAAGGCGTGCTATTGGCGTTCTACTACGACCTTCGCCTCGTATTATCTCCGAGACATGATACAGGTGCGGGACGACGTTCAGTCTCTAGGCCCCTTGGTAGCAGCGCAGGCGGTAACCAGGGCATCAGCGAGTAGCCGATAGGAGGATTACTCGTTTTCCTGTTTTTAATTGGGAGGTATGTTGACGTTAGTAGTAGCTTGTCTGATACATTGTTGTTTACTTTCGTTTTCTGCTCCTTTCGTTCGTTTGACGTTTTCCTAGTGTACATTGACTTTGAATGTCAGGAGTTTATTTTTCCCTCTGGGCCCGTCTCACCTTGGGTTGATAGCTAGCTCTGCCCCCCTCCTGTGTGGTATTCTAGTGCTTTAGTCAGTGGAAGTTAGTTTATTGTGTAAGAAACTAGACAAATTTATAAATAGTTTGTATGTTTCTAAACTAAACTGACCTTCCACTAACGGTAATGGCCCACCCGTCCTCCCTTCTTCAGAGTTATCTTATTTCTGCTGAAGTTATAATAGGATTTGTGCATGACCGCGCGGTCAGTTCACGTGAGTCGGTGAGGGCCCAGAGGAGGGTTAACGTTTGAATTCTTCAGTATAGCAATAATAATTGCGTAAAAATGCATTAGTCAGTGGAAGGTAAGTTTAGTTTAGAAACATACAAATTATTAAAAATTTGTCAAATTTAAAATAAAATACGTTGAAACATTTATATAATCGCGGCTTCTTGTATTAACAGTATAAGCCTTATGTATACCGTATGTATAGTCTAGCGGTCAATAATTTCCAAAAAGGGCACTGGTCCTGAGATTTATAATATGTTTGAAATTTTATATAGGGCCGCAAAGAACTTTGCATGTCAGTATATACATGTCAGTATATAGACAAAATTGTGCTGCTTAAAAATGGAACGGCTCAGCCCCCAACCCGCAAAAAGTGAGGTGGTTCGAGCCCTCCCGGTCCCCCTCCCCTTTCGGTGTCGATGATATATCATCCGACGAATGGCTGTATGTGAACATATATCCAAAAGAACCAACCAACAGGTAAGTAATAACGATAAATACACATAACATGTATTTGTTATTATCATTTAGACCATCAAAATGTATGACTACGTACTTTCTGCAATTAGATCTGTACAAACTCTAGCAGCAGCAGCACCCACAGCCGGACAATACAACCCGGTCAAACAATCTCCAGTGCCTGTACAGGCTACTCCTTTTGCGACTAAAATAAAAACAATGATTAAAGGTCGTCAACGAGTATTTGAAAAAGCTTAATCGAATCATAAAACGCGGGTAAATGCAATATTTGCAATATATGTCCTTGACTGTGATTCGAGATTGACTTTTAACCTTTATTTTATGGAGAATGAGAGTAATAGCGAATGGCCTGTAAAACTCAGGCTATGGAGTGATACAAGTTCCTGTCTCTTAATACATGATATATAAATATAAATACACACACATAATCTTTTTAGTTATGCACGTAGTCAGTTTATTCCAATATTTCCTTGGTTCGAGGGGATTTAAACCGACTTGCTAGTAAGGTACAGCGTATCATAATTGATATATCTGCTACCCAGATATTATTTCCAAGGCCTTTAAATAACTTTCAAATTAGTAATTTTATGGTGATTAAGGGTAATTAACATTTGTAGCTTTCAAGCAAGAACTATGATAAAATTTGATAACATGTACATACTTAAACATGTTTTAAATATATCAATTATGCATGAGTAAAGTGTAAAATTAAACATCGGTTACTTTCCTTCGTTATTTTAGAATAATATTTTCTACTTTTAAATATACACAAACGAATACATTTTTTGCAGCAAGCAATACATTTTATGCTGATCACTTTGTTAACAAAATATGATTACATTAATCATTTTTAAATCTACACAAAAATAGTTTACTTACTGGTACCAACGGCATTGACAAATGTTGATGCATTCAAAACAACTACAATGGCTAATATGACCTTCATCTGGAAGATAATAATGAACAATTATTACAATTTAAAATCAAATGTAAGAGAATATACATATCGATGTGTGTTAGGGATAGGTTAAATTTGGGTTTTGCAATTTAAAATTTCGACTTATGTGAATTTCTTGTGTGAAAGTCAAATTTTAACTTTGCTGACTCTCGAATGTCAAGTTTCTCAAAATTATATTTTTTGTTGACCTGAATGTTAACAAAACGATATCAAACTAGCTTCATATCATGATTTGTTATATATTGTCAAGTGTCCACAATGATGTTGAAATAGTTTCATCTACCATCCATACGAACTCTCAGTTTCGTCATATACATTGTTACTAACGTCTTCATTATTTTTTATTTTGTATTATTTCTTTCGTGTTTCGTGTAAAATTATAATCACTGAATCAGTTGTCTTCCGTTAGGCCTGCGTACATCTGTGTGAATTCGAGCGATAACGGAATCGAATATAAACCAAAAACAACAATAATAGATAATATAAATGACCTAATAAACAACAAATCTCTATTTTCGTTATTATACTCTCTAAGTTAGAACATTCACTAACTATTGAAAGAAGTACTGAAATCATCTTATATTGTATTTATAGCCATAACATAATACTTTATGGATTAAGTAGTTTGTTATCGCTTCCATGGTTCATCTGATATCGCTCTCAGCAGATTAAAACTAATGTATATGTATACATAACTGTGATGGTTTTGTGAGATCATCTGTGAGATCACTGTGGGGTCACTGTGACTTCAAATTCCTGACTGGGATGGGAATATATTGTATGACGAAACATTTATAAATATATTAATTGACAGATGAATACAATCACCATTTGATGGACTGTAGCTGCCCGGAATGTAATAAAATCCCGAAATGTAAAAAATATTACATTCCGGGCAACATTGCTACGATACCCGGAATGTAATACTTCAAATGTATTGCATTCCGGGCAGCAACTAGACACTGTCTGCCCGATATGTAATAAATACAAGGCTTTAACGATTTTATTAAACATTGTGTACAGTAGTTGAATAAGAGCACTTGACAGCGGGTCCAAATCGTACTGAATAAGTAGTGTTTTGGGGCAATCGGGAGGTAGTTATCTCACCTTGTTTGTTACTTATTATGTATGCAGGAGCCGTTTGGCTCCGACATACATAATACGGAAGGCTTGCTCCTTATTTTGACGTCGGAGCCGTTTGTGGGGAGGAGCCGCCAGTGGTGTGATGGCATCATAGTGATGACGTCATAGTGATGACGTCATGGGTGATGACGTCATAGTGATAGCGGCTGCTCCGACATACAGAATAAGGAAGGCTTGTTACTATTTATGTATTGGTGGTGCCATGGGCTTGCATTAATCCTCTACCGAGTAGGTGTGGAGGTTGTAACGATCGGACTGAAGGCTGGAGCGGCTGGCGTGGTGCCTCCACGACACCAGCGATTCCAGCTGTACAGAATAAGGAAGACAATGATCCCCTTATATACTAATGGATACAAGGGCTGCTTCGAGGAATGGTTGTCCAGGAATGATTGTCCCTCGGATTGAACCGACTACACGGCTGAGAGGGGTGTAAGTGCATATTATGCATTGACTCGTAGGTGGAAACGACTAAGTACCGCTATGTCTATAAATAGCCAAGGAGAAGTCCTAAATTCAAGACTATGTCAAGACCAGGGTTACCTCCCTTTTGCCCTTGGGCTGTATGAAATCAACATCGATAGAGATGTACTACGCGTCCGCAGACCTTTGGAATTCGACATGGTGTGGGGTGGAGTATTGTGGGGTGTGGTGATGTTGTCTTCCCAGGATGGTTAGCGCGCGTGATCTCGCGAGACGTGGCGAGAATTGGCGAGATGTGAGCCTGTACCTCCTGTACATAATAAGGAAGGCTGCTGCACACTACTTTATAAGTAATGCTACTGCTCACTACAGAATAAGAAAGGGCTGCTTCTCTGTACAGAATAAGTAAGGGCGGCTCCTTCGGTACAGAATAAGTAAGAGCGGCTCCTCCGGTACAGACTAAGTAAGGCCGTGCGCCCGCTCCGTGTTAATGACGTCATGAGTGATGACGTCATAGTGATGACGTCATGGGTGGCGTTGTGGGGTGCTTTGGGGTGTGAGGTGTTGTGGGGTTGTGGTGTGTTGGGGTGGATGGGTTGTCTTCCCAGGATGCTTTGCGCGTGTGATCTCGCGAGATGTGGCGAGATGTGGGTGCTGCGTTGCGTTGATGACGTCATGGGTGTTGTTGTGGGGTGCTTTGGGGTGCTGTGGGGTGTGGGTTGTCTTCCCAGGATGCTTTGGGCGCGTGATCTTCCGAGATGTGGCGGGAATTGACGAGATGTGTGTGCCCAGTTGCGTTGATGACGTCCTGGGTGGTGTTGTGGGGTGCTTTGGGGCGTTTTGGGGTTGTGGGGTGGATGGATTGTCTTCCCAGGATGCTTTGTGCACGTGATCTCGCGAGATGTGGCGAGAATTGGCGAGATGTGTGTGCTGTGTTGC
>JAUELC010091312.1:0-11929 GCA_031471745.1 Cryptochiton stelleri
ACTGTCCTGACATTCACAGTGATGTTCAACAATCAATAATAGTTATAACCACTCCTGACACATAAAACATCAGGGTTTTTTTGTCAATCTATATATTTGCCCGCTAGGCTATAATCTTTATTCGTTAAGCAAGTAACAGTACAATGAATAATTTATTAACAGTCCACTTACATAGCAACTATCATAAAATGCTAGTACCCATTTTTGTACGACAGAATGTACAGAAAAAAGGAACAGGGAAAGGAAGCGTTAAAATACAACAAAAACCCAACAATAAAATAAATATGAATACAATAAAACACGATGATATCATACCACCCGAAACCATCCTATCTGATTTTAAAATAGGCATGTTCTAAATGCAGAATTCACTTTCTTCTTGTAAAGTTCTTCAGTACTTTACACGAGTCATTGATTAGAATAATATCGTACTCATCCGTATTAGAGTTAACAAAGTTAGGCCAGGTTTGTTAAACTATTTTATCGTGGACACTTGAGTTATTCCCACAGAAAGTATGAACACAAATCAGTAATAAAAAAGTGATGAAAGATTGGTTTGTACTTCTTCACTTTGGCAAAAACGTTCTTAATCGTTACAACCTAAACGGACAACAGAACGAGATAAAGTTCATCGAACTTGACAGGAATTGTGTTAAGACCACTTAAACGACATGTTGGTAACTTATAAGAGAGTAAAGAGCAAGCCTTCCGCAGAAGTGGTGGCATTATCGGACATGTCACAACTGCTCTATCGCGACCGTAAGTACATAATACCTGTATATCTCAATTCTCTTCAAGTCTATTTTTTTTATTTTAATGGGACGCTTATTGGAACAGATACACATCTAACGGCGATGACACTTCAATAGATTACCTACCCGAATTACTTACCAACAACCAGTAAAACAATATTGCCAAACATAAGTTTCTAATCCGGATAGTAAACTGTTTTTGGCGACTGATTGTCTAGCTGCTCTGTTATCTAACCAGTGAACAGAAGTCCCTAACTGGGACATTGATGAGCCGTGATGGCTAACTAAACCCCTTCACGATTCCCTTCATATAATACAATAGATAATTGGTGACAGTGATAAATTACGATGGGTGAAAACTCCTCTGGTTAAAATACCCGTTATAACTGCCTCGTTTATGGTCCAAATCAAACAGTGGTCACAATTGATTTTTGAATCAGCGAAATCTGCATTCTACAATATATGTCGTGATGGGCGGATTTTGTACATCAATCATTGATTTATAGGTATAGTCCTTTCCAACCAATATAACTTCGTTTTCAAGTTTGTTAATTAGTTCAATCATCAATAGTATGGATTGATGTTTAATTTATTGTTATGGTGCGAAAGTGTACATATTTCGTCAAAAAGCCGCTGTACGTTTGACCAACATCATGAAATAAAGGGCATGATCAATCTATCAGGTGGCAACTTTGAATAAATGTTAATCATGAAACGAACAAAACATTTATTTTCTCGATATAAGAATATATTAGAATCAACATTTGTTTTCAGGAAAAGTCCTATTTTAAGTCACTCCACAGTAAAAACTCAGTTTATGTCATAGAGCTTTGAAATTTCCAAGAGATAGAAAAAGCTCCCTTGTGAATTGTTAGCACTGCAGGTTTCATTCATCTTAACCCGGTCAACTCAGTTCCTTGACTTTACGTCTTTCGCAGACATGATGATGCGATGAACCGTTTGTCTCACGAGGAACAGTATTGACTTTGGGGAATAAAATTCTGTACTTACACGATGTACAAACTGATCAACAAAACTATAAACACATCGATTTAAACGTCCCGAATCACAAGAAAAAATAAATGGAACAAACAGCGCCGTGGCTTCGTTTGGGAACAAATTGTTACTCAAAATGTTAGGTAAACCTTTCTTTGTGTATGGCTGTGCAAATCACATACTACATATATTATATGTCGATACTTGAAGTCAACATTGTCAATTGGAGATGAAACAGAAGTAGCCAAAGCTTCCACAGATTGGGAGAAAATAGGTCAAACGGAAATCTGAAAGTAGCATTACTGGCTTTGCACCATACAAACTTCAGTATCACAGTAATACAAATAGATTCGAGTCATTGCTTGATCTTGGTGGTTAAAAGCTGTCATCTTAAAACCACTACGATTGGATTCTTTAATTAAATCACAAAAATTGGTGAATCATGAAATTACTTCTTTTTATGCCAATGAGAAACATCATTAAGGAATCGATATTTTTCGGTATTTTCATTTGAAACACATAGCATAGTAGAGTTTGATTATTATACAAAGTACAAAATAATAAAGAGTACAAGTATAACTTTTTACTTTGTCTGGAAAATACCTGAAGCATTTCCTGATGAGCTTTGAGTTAAAATATATCACTGTGTCGTGGGAACACACACGGTTCTTTTTTTTTTTTTGCTAAAGGATTGTAAGAGTGCATCAATCGTTATTGATCCGTCCTTTGGAATCATTCCAAGAAACCATCCGAAGCTGCTTTCAAAAACAAAATTGTCTCTGTCCCTATGATTGTTATTAATTATGTGAACACTACCAACCTTAACTGTTCAATGATGCTACATGTTGACAGTGAACCTATAGGATGTGCAGCAAGGAGGGATCTTCCTGTTGCCCAGGTGCTCTCAGAGCTAAGGGGCAACACGAAGCCTGTGGTTGTCGTCCTGTTATATCCTGTGGTTGTCTTGTATCTTGTCATAGTTTGTTGCCAGTTGCGTCGGGGTGGTTTCCTTTACTCATTGGGCTGGGACACCGCCATATGAGTGAAATATCCTTAAGTACGGCGCAAAACAAACACCCCAATCTGAGTCAAAAGATTTGACATGTGATACCTTTATTTGAAAAATGGCATATTATCTATCGACTTGATAAATACAATGTCAGTACAGAAATTCGAGTAAGCTGGTTCTCTGTAGTCTGTTTATCGACGATAGACGACACTCATTTAGTACAGTAATTGACAAAAAATGTCACCGAATTAGGATAGTGTGGCACTTTGTGAATTGATATACAGCGGGAGGAAAAGGTCTTCAAATAAGTCCACTTAAACATCAATCCAATAAATAAATTAATATTGTTTTAAAATATTGATACCACGTGCCAGCACCGTTGATACAAAAATTAAATAATAATAATTATATCTATGATTTTACAGTAAGCTGACATTTTGCCGTATGTATGCTCAGTTGGCATTTGTTAATACGCTACCCCTCCCTATCCTCATATAATGAGACTATATAGAAAATCAATGGAAGAGACCGCTTAAATACATATTTGATGACACAAACATTGTTTGTTTTGCTTCACAATGCATAGTTTTAAGATGACTGATAATGGAGTTTATAGCTTTGCAAACTCGTGCGAACATAACTAAGACATAAAAAAGGTAATAAACAAGGCAAATAAAAAATAAAATAGATAAATAGTTTTGTTATTCGTTTCCTGGTGTTCAAGTTATACCTCAAAGAGGCTGTGTTGGTAACTTGATGCCAAAAGTGTTCTAGAGCCCAAGAAACAAAATAGTCCATACAAAGGACCACAACATAAATCCACACAACCTGTGCAATTATTATTTACTCTGTCAAAACTACTATCTTATATTCAGAATTGATCATCGTAATGCATAAAGCCTAATACGTTTTACGCACTTAATTATAATTTAATCAATTGCATTGTATATTTTTGGTGTTAACATTTTCCGAAAACTTTTCAATGGTGGAAATTCTGAATGAGTCTACAGATAACGTCGCTATATTGCTAGTCAATTATTTAATTAAGGTAGACTGTTGAATATTTTGTATTGTGCATGTTTTTTTAATAAATATTTTCACCAAACACTGGCACTAAAAAGTCATCATATTTGAAATACAAGTACGAAGTTTAACACAAATGGATATTTGGAATTGCCTTAGGCAAATATGAATACATCTGTATCTCCTTTATAGTAGAATTCAGTGTACCGCCTAAAGTACACGAGAACGGTCCTGATATTCACGGGGATGTTCAACAATCAATAATAGTTATAACCGTTCCTAACACATAAAACAATCACGGTTTTTTTTGTTTCAACCTAAATATTTTCCCGTGAGGCTATAATCATTATTGGTATAGCAAGCAACAGTAAATGAATAATTTATTAACAGAGCACACACATAGCAAATAGGATCAATGTTGTAATAATACCCATTTTACGAGAGAATGTAAAGTGAAAAAAGTCAAGCGTTAAAATACAACAGAAAACCAACAACAAAATAATTTTAAAAAATACAGTAAAACACGCACTGAAATGAAATGATAGCACCCGAAACCTTCCTATCTTGTTTTAAAATAGACATATTCTTAATGCAGAATTCGGTTTCTTTTTTGTTAACTTTCTCCAGTAGTTTACATGAGTTATTGATTTATACAATACCGTATTCATCCTTAGTAGAGTTAACATCAGGTTAGACCAGGTTTATCGAACTATTTTATCGTGGACAATTGAGTTATTCCAGCACCTTTAGAATGTAAAAAGTAAGAAGGCAAATCTATAAAACCAAAAAAATTATGAAAGATTGGTTTGTACCTCCTCACTTTGACAAAACACTCTTAATCGTTACAATCCAAGAGACAAAAGTACGAGATAAAGATCGTGCTTGACAGGAATTATGGTAAGACCACTTTAACGACATGTTGGTAAATTCTAAGAGAGTTAGGAGCAAGCTTTCAGCCAGAAGTGGTGAAGTAAAAGAGGCCAAATTATCCAACATGTTACAATAACTGTATTGCGACCTCAAGTACCTAATACATGTATGTCTTTATCTCTTCAAGCCTTCTTCGTTTATTTTAATGGGACGCTTATTGAAACAGGAACTAAACTGACGGCGATGACACTTCAATAAAGCACATATCTGAATTACTTACAAACATCCATTAAAGCAATATTGCCGAATATAAGTATCCAATCGCGTTAGTAAATTGTTATGGCGATTGATTGTCTAGCTGTTCTGTTACATATCTAGTGAACAGAAGTCCCTAAGTGGGACATTGACGAATCGTGATGGCATCATAGATGTCCTCTTACAGCATAAATAACCAAACCCTGTCCCGAACCCCTTCATATAATGCAACAGAAAATTGATGACACTGATAATTGCCATAAGTGAATACTTAAAAGACCTGTTATCACGGCCTAATATATGCTCCAACTCAAACAATGTTCACAGGGGATTTTTGAGTCAGCGAAATCTAAATTGAAAACATATGTCGTGGTGGATGAGTTGTGAACGGATTTAGTACATCAATATTGATTTATAGGTATAGTCTTTTTCTACCCACAAACCTTGGTTTTCAAGTTTGTTCAGTTGTGCAATCATCAATAGTTTTTAATTTATTTTTATGGTGCGAAAGTGTACACGAATCACCAGAAAAAGTAAATGGAACAAATAGTGCCGTGGCTGTGTTTGGGGACAAATTGTAAATCAAAATGTTACGTAAACCTTCTTTGTGTATGACTGTGCAAATCACAAACTACATATATTATGTGTCTATACTTGAAGTCAACATTGCCAATTGGAGATGAAACAGAAGTAATCAAATCTGCCACTGATTGGGGGAAAAGAGGTGAATCGGAAACTAGCATTACTGACTTTGTACAATATAAACTTCAGTACCACTGTAATAAAAATCCGATTCGAATCAGGTCTTAACCTTGGTGGTTAAAAAGCTCTCATCTTAAAAACACTACGATTCGATTCATTAATAAAACTCATCAAAATCGGTGAAACATGAAATGACTTCTTTTTAAGCCAAATGGGAAACATTAATAAGGAATAAATGTTTGTCGGTATTTTCATTTGAAACGCATTGGATTATTATACAAAGTACAGAATAATAGACAGTACAAATATAAATGATTACTTTGTCTTGAAAATTCCTCAATCATTTGCATAATAAACTCTCAGAGGGCTTTGAGTTAAAACATATCACTGTGTCTTTGGAACTCACATGGTTCTATTATTTTGCTCAAGGATTGTTCTTCGTGTTCGAGTTCATCAAACGTTATTGATCCGTCTTGTGGAATCATTTCGAGAAGAAATTTAAACCAAAATTAGGACATAGCCGCACAACCTTTCTTTTTCTTTGAACTTCGAAACCGCTTCACTTCCAGAAATTGCTGAATTGTGGTAGAAACTTAGTTAATTTCTATCCATTTTGCAAAGGTTACTTCTTTGTCTTGGGTTATTTGTTTTGAGACTATGTTTGATCGTCCGAAGCTGCTTTCAAAATCAAAATTTACTTACTGCCCTATCATTATTATTAATTATGTGAACACTATTAACCTTGACGTTTCCATGATATACCCAGTGGATGAGCAACATCCCAATCCGATTTTAAAGATTTGACATCGGATACCTTTATTGGGAAAATTGCGTATAACCCATGCGATTGGATAAATACAATGTCAGTACAGAAATTCGAGTAAACTGTTTCTCTGTTCTCTTACTATCGACAATAAGCGATACACATTTATTACCATAATTGACAAAAATAATTGCCCACAGAATTAGGATGTGTGTAGCACTTTGTGAATCCATATACAGCGTCTGGGAAAAGTCGTAATATCAGTCTAGTTGTTAAACATCAATCAAATTAATAGATATAATATTGTTTCAGATTAGTTTATACAATTGATACCATATACCAGCACTGCTGACAAAAAACATAATACATACCTACTATATTCATATTGCCGTATGTATGCGCAATTGGCATTTATTATACGCTATCCGCTATCCTCATAAAATGAGACTATATAGAAAATGAAATGAACAGAGCGCTTAAATAAATATTTCATGACACAGGCCAAATAGAGACTAATATGTCCAGTCACAGATCAGTCTACGTATCAAATAGGTCATACAGTTGAATAGAACCATCCCAATTCAGTACATAGACTACAGACATAAGTACCGTTTAATTGTAATAGCTTTTTGTTTGAAATAAAGTCAATCAGACGATTAATCTGCCACACTTAGCTCTTCATTTTCTTGCATTTCTATTGAATATTTTTTACTAATTCCATCTTAAAAAAGTTGAGAAATCAAATCCAAAACATATAAAGCTGCCTGTTCTTGTGGCATTCAGATGTCTTTATGAATTCTAACTTTATCATTGATTCAAAAGTCCCACTTTGTATGTTGACATCATATGTTTTAAAGGTATGCTAGCTTAGGCAGAAAAATACATTACCATGATAAAAAAAACTAGATTATAAGTTGGGTATTATAGAGACCGTTATGGCTTGGTTTTGAAAGCAAAACTTCATCTGGCGAGAGAAAACTGTTCTTTTAAGAGCAGGAATAACACCGCTTATTTACAAGCTGCACAAAAGATCGACCAAGAGTTGTGGGTAACAAAGCAAACGACCTATGATCAACAGAGGTAATGAAGAGCTTCAGAGTCAATTTCCGTTTTCCCTGAAGTCCGTGTGCAGTAGATTATAATCAATGTTCAGGACAAAAAGTGTCAATTCAGATCATATTTGGATCAAAACGACCAGAGCCGAAATCTTTGCTAAATATCTCCAATAAAAAAAATTCAAAGATAACGAGTCATTAAACAGCTTCGTGGTCGATGTACTATGTTTTGAAGGCAATGGTAAAAATAACTTAAACCGTAACAGACTGGTCGCGATATATCTTAAATAAGAAACATTGCTGTGCGCCAGACATACACATCCATGATTGGCCTTAAAAATAACTGTACTTTGGTACAATTTAGTGACGTGAAGAGCGCAGTCATATTGTCAACTTACGGCACTTAACCACAGGCTTCGATTAGTTGATACGATTCGTCGAATTCAAATGAATCGAAGCGTATTAACAAACAAAATCGATGGGATATATAATGATCTCAACTAATCGAATCAAATAGGGCATGCTCTATTTCATTAGACTAGTCGAGGACTTTTAGCCAATCAAATCATCGGATTTTTTGCCCCACCCATTTTTCGTTTGTTTCAACATGGCTGACAGACGGCGCGATACTTTGACTTTCTGAGACTAAGAAGTTTATAAATAAATTGTTATCTTTCCCAAGAAGTATTGTGGAATAACAAGTGTAAAAATTACAACAAGAGAGACCAGAGACAGGCTGCTCTACAAATGACTGTATAACATTTGGAAAAGAGATGGCAGGTGAGTACGATGTGAAGTTCAATTCCATTTTGACTGCTGTCATCCGTCTGAATTGTGATCTCCCAGATCGGGTTTGTTTAGTGACTAGCCCTCAGTCGCGGTTAACTAAAACAACTAAACTGTTCAAGTACATTTTTTTCTTTCGTGCGTGACTAATATTTATTTGTTTTGTTTTTAAAGAATATATATCAAAGCTTATAGTTGTATAGCAGGAGTTTGACTTGGCGTTTCACCTTTGGGCTATTTACTTTATAGCTTTTTAAGAGGATGATTAACACTGACTACTTCTATAGGGCTAGTTGTAAGCAAGTCTAAATATCGACTTGCATCAACCAACAAAAAAAAGATACTGGAAATAATAAAATATCAGAAATATCGATAAAGCCAGGATATTGGTTTCAAAGTATCAGTATAAGTGACTTTCATCATGTTTTAAAACCAACGACCAAAACAGGAGAAAAAGTGATTTCTATTGAGAAAGCAGACTCTGACACGTTTGATTAATTTAAAACCGATGAGAACTCAGAAAGCATTCAATGTGCTTATGGCTCAACTTAATACAATTGTAAACCCCCAAAATATTATTATTAAAACACAGCTAAGTATAATACCAATTATTAGACTTCTGTGAGAGAGAAGGAATGTTTATTCTTAACCAGTAGGACTTAAATAAATTAAGTTTTGTAGGCTATAATAGGTCCTTGTGAGACTGTGTGTATGATTACACACAACCATGTATAATAGACCCCTTTTTTTGCGACATTTAAATTTGGGCTTCACAGAACAATATGGTATGTCAAACATTTTATAATATGAACACTGATCAACTGTGATTGATACAAGTTAGATACTGACAATTGTTTTTTTTTTTTATAAAAGTGAGGGATAGTCTTGAGCATATTTTATGACAATGAGAATTACAATGTTTCAGGTTTAATGTGACCACAAGCCAGCTTTCTGTATACAAATTTATCCGAAAAAATGAAGAAGAAAAAAGAGGTTAATATAAGAAAATGTAAAAGACAAAATATGTACATCTGTCTCTGCTTGGTCCCAAAACAAATAGTATCTGTAGTATCATGTATTTCAACACAAACATATACAATTTTTGTTTATTACAATTCAATTTAGCACAAATGTATTCCCTTTTAAAATAATTCACAACATGAAAAATATTGACAGTTCTTAGCTTCATCTATTAAAAATTCAAAATATAATATGGCTAATAATCTCATTCTGCAACTTTATCAAAAATTTAATGTTTATATGCACAATATTACAGAATTTATAAATATCGACAGAGTTTATAATATATTATTCTATATATTAACAGATCCAAGAATATGAAGAACACGAGGTGAGAGAAATGGCTACAGACAACTCCATCCTAACAAATGATGAGGTAACTAGTACAATTATTTTTATGAAACAACATTGATAGAAACATTCAAACTAAAAAAGCAGCCTCTGTACAGGCAATGAAAAATAATACAGGTGAGGCTTAACCCACTTAAACTACATGTATGATATCACATGTAAATATTAATTTTAAGTAGCATATTGCATTTTGTTTTAAATTATATTTTGTAACAAAATAAATTTGTAAGTGGATATATGGTGAGCATTATAGTAGTGACAAGTATTTAAATTACCATGCCCCATTGCCATTCAACCTGTCCCTCAATAATGAAATAATTTGCTATTTCATCTCTGGTGTTGATAGCGAGAGTGGCATGTCGATTCCCTGCTTGATTAGAAATATTTGGAATTTCCATTTGATTCAGACCTGGTTCCGAAATATTTGAATAGACAGTGTCTTGTTCTGATTTTAAGAAATTGTGCAAGATAACAGTTGACAATACAACTTTTACTGCTGTATCAGGGGATACCTGCAGTGGCTTCCTGTATACACAAAATCGACTGACTAATATCCCAAAAGCATTTTCTGAAACACGTCGAGCCCTTGACAACCGATAATTAATTTTGTTTCTTTCTAAAGACAAATATCTTGATGGGTAAGGCTTTATCAGGTATGGTTTCAGAGGAAAGGCATCATCTCCCACTATTAAAGAAGCCACATTTTCCATTCTTCCCTCAAGTGGTACAGGAGCTGGAAGATTCAATGTGTTATGCTCAAGAGCATGGGCTAGTTGGGAATTCCCATAGACTGCTGCATCCCCAGCTCTGCCATTTGCCCCCACATCTAAAAAAATGAACTTACAATTGACATCGACCAGTGCCAAAAGAATGATGCTGAAATGTTTTTTATAATTCAAATAATGTGAGCCGCTATTTGAGGGTGCCTTAATGGCGACATGCTTCCTATCTATGGCTCCAATACAATGGGGAAACTGCCACTTAGTCTGAAACTGGCTTTGAATCAGTTTCCACTCTTCTTCTGTCTTAGGAACCGTTATAAATAAAAAAAAACAAAAAAAAAACAAAAAACAATTAAGCATAATTTGTAGAACTATATGACTATAAAAAAGGATAATACATGGTAACAATATATATATATATATTTTTAATCAAATATAATGGTAATTATATCATGTGTTTATTTCGTTACAGAGTTTGGTTGCTGCCTCAACGTCTTTTTCTGAAATGTCTGAAGACAGAAGCCCCATAATAATAAAGAAAAGAAAAACAGTCCTAGCTCCAGCTGGAGAAAAGTTGCAAACTTTAATTTTCACAGCGCTGGAAAGCATTAATGAGAGAAAAGTTTCGAAAGACCCAGATATCCGGTTTTGTGAACAAGTTGGTCTGGAACTTAAAAGAATTCCTGATTTACGGAAACGTCAGCAGTTGAAACTGACAATTCAGCAGTTGATTGTTGAATATCAATTTCCAGAAGAATAAAATGAAACCTTATGACTGCTGAATTTTTACTTTTGTTGACGTTTAAATATAAATCAAGAACTATTTTCAGTTCTAGAGCAACTTGTTTGCAAGATATCTGGCTCAGTCCAAACTTTTATCTAATTAATGCTTTCTAACCTTATAAATATGGGTTTATTACTTTTTTTTTTTTATTGATTCGAATATTATTTTTATCCTTGATTTCATCATTTTTAACTTTTATTATGATTTTAATTTTATATATTTTGGGGGGTATTTTTATCATTATTATTCAATTTAAATATTAATGTATCATTTTATCAGTTACATAACTGTTCATATCTACAATCATCTTTCGTTTTCTATATTTATTATCTATTAATGGTTCAATTACATTTGTCTTTTCATTTTATTAATACTTATACTTTTTATGTATAAAAAATAATTTTGTTTCAGTATTATAGGGGGCCAAATTGTCATTTAATCCAGAATTAGAGATATCTCTAATTGAATTAGAGATATCTCTAATTATTTAGATATATCTATTAAAAATTAGAGATATCTCTAATTCATTTAGAGATATCTCTTCTTCGTCGGAATTAGATATATCTCTTAATGAATTAGAGATATCTCTAATTCATTTATCGATATCTCTAATTCATTTAGAGATCTACCGATTAAATGATAAATTGGCCCTCCATACAGTATTAGTATGATAACTTATCTTATATTCATATTTATTTTCATTGCAAGACTTATAAATCAATTTTATATGACTAAAGTGGTAATGTAGATAATTTTAAAAGTGAATTTCTATTTATATGTCCAAAATCCAAAGGTTAACTGTTGAATCTTAATTTTATAAATTATTTGGTAAATATGCTAT
>JAUELC010091423.1:0-11929 GCA_031471745.1 Cryptochiton stelleri
CACTATGCAAATTTCAAAAGCTGTAGTGAAAAAGTAACCAAGATACAGCCCGGACAAGCTTACCGGACATACGGACATACGGACATACGGACGCACGGACACACAGCACACGGACAGAAAAAGTAAAACCTATATGCCCCCCCCCCTCTTACTAGAGGGGGGCATAATAACGGGAACAAAGATAAGGTGTATGTGGATCAATCCACTCACCGTGCAGTGAAAGGATGAGTGATCGTATCAATTGAATGGTAGCTGGCTCAACTAATATTCAACCAAAGCCAAAGTAAAGTCTTGTAGTATTATGGAGACTTCTTCAAAGAACAAAGAGACCTTCATGTTGACTAATTACTTAGGTTTAAACTCAAACCACATTTACGAGTGATCTATTATGATTAGTTTATAAGTGCTACTTCTAATTTAATTGTGTTTACCTTCATCGATTTTTAGAAACAATTAAGATTCAACCAGTTGGATTTGATTGATTGATATGGGTTGTACGCCATACTTAAGGTTATTTAACTCATATGATGGCATGCCAGCTCAATGGGCCAAGGAAACCACCTCTCTGGCAACAAATAAAGACAAGATACAATACAACCACAGAACATCACAACAGATCGGCTCCGTTTCGCCCCCTTAGCTCTGAGTGCACCAAAGCAACAGGAAGCTCAATCGACCACCCGCCAAACAATTGGGTAGATGCCTTGAATTGTTTAATACTGAGGAGAGATATAAATCCAACAAAAATTGTTTCAACTGAGATATCCAAATATAAGTATAAGCTGAGATTGTCTAATTTATTATTGAACATAAATTATTAAGAAGCTTTTTTATAAACAGTTAAGAAAACAACTGGCTCATTGGTTGATAGATTCATTTGTTTAATACTAAGAAGAGAGAAATATGTTACAAATATTGTTTAAGTTTCCAAGTGAGACTATCAAATTCTTATTGAACATAACTCACCTAAAGAGACTCGCTCAATAACAATTGGCTGAGACAAGTCCCGGCCACCAGTAAATGTAAATCCAAACCCTTTCTCACTGTTAGGTTTCTGGCTTATTGTGATTGATTTCTCCACAGAATCCTGAAAACAGAAGTTACAGAGAAGAATGTTACATTTTTTGTAATCTTTATTTGATGAGTAAAGAGATTTAGATTATCATTATTTAAGCATTTGGAAAGTTGTGAGGCTGTCTATCATAACATACAGCCGAAGATCGACAGGATACATGTGAAAAGAGACAGGTGGGTGGACTATAGACCCATCAGCCACCTCAGTCTCTGTAATTTTAAACAGGTGGTAGAAAACACTGTATCAAGTGCTGTAACCGTTTTATTGTATTAGTCTAACAAACTTTGAAATACTATACCTACAAACTAGTAGGCCTTATTCCCAGGGAGATATCTGGACCTGAAAGTTTCTAAACAACTAAAGGACCACAGTTACACATTGTCTGTAAGCAATGTCCCTGAATCTCCTCCGTCACTGCATCACTGGAAGTTTTGTTTGATTGATTTAATGGGGTTAAATATTGTACTCAAGGGTATTTTACTTACATGACCACTTTGCTGTTTTTACTTACATGACCTCTGCTTTAGTAGGAACTCAAGTGGTGAAGGAAATGTACATAAACTTTAAGCTATACTACACATAGGGCCACTGTTTGATCCCTCAACCACAAATTTAATACAGTAGAAATCATCATCAGTACTTAATATCCTCACCTTCTCAGACCTGGGTGACCTTGGAGATATTTTAGGTTCCTCCTTAATTGACGTCTGACCAATAACAGGGATGGATTTCTGTGGAGAGCATCGAGATAAAGGCTTATATTCAATATCACTTTCTGTTTGTTCCTCATATGCTCGCAACAGATTGCTTAGTTTGTTTGACTTTGGTTTTTGGCTCTCCACATTTTTCTCATCAGTGTTTTTCTGTTCTGAAAGTTTTTGTGAAAAGGAAGATGTGCTATATTCAGTATTGTTGTTGTTGTTAATATGACCTTTATCGTGCTCCGTCCAGTTCTCTTTGTTTGATTCTGTATCTGATTCTGACGGAATTTCATTTCCGACACGGTTATCTCTCTTGAATGTATCGTCATCAGAACTGGCTGCCCAAGGAGCGGAAGAGTCAAAGGCTAGCGAGTCATCCAACGAACCAGAACTTTGCTGAAAAATTAGAAATACAAAATCAGTCAAATCAATTAACTGCAGTAGGAATTTTAAAAGAGCCGTTGAATAGTGCTTTCTACATGCGGATCAATGAAACGATTGCATTATTAATTGATACAGTATTAAAGTTACATAGAAAATAAATAACACTATTTCTTGAAGCAAATAACATTTGCAGCATATTTTTAATACTCTATTTATGATATATATTATCTTTATAAATAGTAAAGTTTAGATTGTTTTAAAGAGTGTTGGGGTATTGATAGATTGACTGGTGTTTAACGCTGTGCTCAAGGTTATTTCACTTATATGATGGCGATGTACTCCAACAGTAAAAAGCCACACTAACACAAACCATAAAATGTGATGTGTTTTGCTCTGTTGGAAAATGAATGTTCCTCCAGTGCTTAGTAAAGACAGTATGATTTTGCCCGAAACATGCTGCCCTAAGCTAGAGGGCGTTGTGGCATTGAGAATAGATACATACCATAGATCTAGCAGATTCAGTTCTGTTATGGTTAATATCACTTGAATGATTGTTAGCTGTATACTCATCATTCTCATCTTCTATTGGATAACTATTCAAACTCTTATGTTTTTCTCTGGAAATACAGCAATGGAACATTTTTAATCTTAACATTGGTTATACATGACTACTAAACTGGTACATAATAATAGCAGGGCTCCAGTGCCTGTACAATGTGTTCAACCACTCGTAAAACATCAATCACTAACTGACAGAAGTGTTCGAGTTATGTCAGAGATTCATCCACACGTTTATGTACCATGTTTAGGTATGATAAGTTTACAATCTGTTTATTTACTGGGTGCTTTAAACCCTTCTCAAGGGTAGTTGTCTTAAATGACAATTAAGTACTACCAGTGTTAGTGGAAAAGGGGAGGGAGACTTTTTTAATGTATAATACACGAGTATAGGTACACTTCATATTTGCTCAATGTTTCAACACTTTATTGGTCATCAGATTTGAGGCCATGATCTACATTGAAGTTATTCCAGTACTAGATATGGTTTATTTATACTTGTAGAACATTTTGACATCAATACCTTTTTTGAACAATTTCTTTAAATGTTTTAGTAGAGCGTAGAGCTTTTTCTTCATTTTCTTTTTCTTCGGCCTCTGTTTCTTCTTTCCTATCATATGAAGCTGAGGATTTAGTGCGTCGTTTGGACTTCCAATTACCTAATTTCTGTTATTAACCAAGAAACAAGTGATGTAAATACTAAGATGCTATTCAAGTCAGTAAAACAATGATTCAGTTTGTTTTAATCGAAAATAGAATATGTTTAGGTTCAATTTGTAAGAAAAAAGGCAATTCTTAACATCATTAATGGTAAACAACAATTGAAACAGATTGATCAACATCTGACTTTCTTAAAACTGCATGTCATGTATTGGTTAAAATCAGGGCACAGAACCTGGAAGTACTTTCAACCTTTTTTCATCAGTTGTAAGAAAATATGTATGTCCCTGAAATAAATAGTGTGTCACATACATGTATGTAATAAATGCAGATGAGCAGGTATTTATTTCTCTCCATTACAAACTAACTGTTTGTTGTGTGTTAAATGCAATCTACTTACCGACTGCCAGTCATTATCTTCCGTAGTTTCCACTAAAGTGTCCCATTTTATTTTCTTGCTTTCTTCTGCTATTTCGATTTGCTTTTGGGCAGTCTGAGCTAATGGGTTAGATCCTGGTATTTTTACAAACTGTAGAGCATTAGCTGAAACACTAGGGCGGCCTGGACGACTGCTAGAGGAACTGAGGCGTCTTGTTGAGTAGTTTTCCATGCTACCAGATGATTGGCGAGAGTGGAATCCATGCCCTCCATCAAGACTGTCCGTGGAGGAGGATAGATTGTGTAAACCCTGTGCTAGATTAGGACTGCTCCGATACATGGAGTTATTAGTGTCATGGTTTGAATATACAGGAGAGGTGTGTCCCCAGCGACTGAGGTTTGAGGTACTACTGTGGTGGGACATGTCTACTGTATCTAACAACTCGGCTTCTAGAGAATGTCCACCATCAGAACCCTGGTCAGTAGAGTCATAAGATGCCTCACAGGCTACATGCCCTCCTCGTAAACCTAATGGGCTTGTAGTATCACTCCTCTGACTGGCATACAGATCTCGTAAACCTAATGGGCTTGTAGTATCACTCCGCTGACTGGCATACAGATCACTGTTATTGCTTTGTGGACTTGAACACAAGTCACTATTATTGCTGTAGTTACTACTATTTAATACACTATTATTGCTCTGCCGACTGACAGATAGGTTACTACCACTGCTGCCAAAATTACTATTACTGTTTCTGGACTTTCTCACACTATAAGACGACCCTGAATAAGGACTATGGTAACTTTTCCTCTGGGGAGACTGATCAGGGGAGAGAACTCCAGGGTTCTGGGTCACCAGTCCTGAGAAAGCACTTTGGTCCAGGTGGGGACCACTGTATACCTCCTTGGCAACTTGTCCAAGCCAGTAAACTGTCAATGCTACCTGTGGATAGACAAAACAGAGAAGATTAGGTATGAAATGCAAAGAAAGAAGACAATAAATAGACTGATCTTCCAGTCTTTACACAGATAAACTAATAAAAGTGATGACAAGTAATTGGTTCTATGTGTATTAAGCTGTACTGGACTGGGTCGTACAACAGGCTTGGTCATCCCTTACCTACTAGGTTGGCCCATTTTTTAATATGTAGCCTAGTGGACCCAGTCCACCGGGTATTACTCAAATGTCCATGTTGGCAGTCCACCCCACATACACATGTAATAACAAACAAGACACAAGACATGTCCACAAAACCTTTCTCAGAAACTACCATAAAATAAATGTCCTTTATAAGAGATTATCAACCCACAACCGTTTCACAAATTCAACAATTAATTATATTGACCAGAAATCCATGATAGTTCATCATTTCAAGATAAATCACCTGAGAAACAGTACCGAGAACTATCAAGAATCAGACCATGAATTCCACAGGTTATTAATCTGTAACTCAAAACTCTGTGGTGATTCCAAGACACATGAGACTCTCTCAAGAACCGACTGAGCATGAAATACCTTTGTGATACGCTTTACTTGTTAACATTTTTCATATAAATCTGCCCAGGGTACAAGTTAATTTAAGATTTTAAATTCCATTCTACATTCCATATCTTCTAAAACCTTGCATCAAATGTCATATTCTGTATAAAACAACATGATACCTTTATTGTATTCCCCACACTTTATCAATATTACAATGTATCTTATTGTAAAACAATTTACTGGCTAAATAAGTAAAGTAAATCCAAGTGTTGTTATCCCTCATCCAAATACTTATGTAGTTATAACTGGGATATATTGTTATGCTACAGAAAACATGTTCAGTGAAGCTCAAACTAAGTCGTTAGTGATGTATGGTTTCCATGCATGACTTAAACTCAGGTATGTAGGGATGTTATTACACAGCTATACATCACCTCATCAATATCATTATCAGCAAAAGGAGAATCCAAAGGTTTTTTAAACCTTGAATTCTAAAAAAATAGTTTTCCCATTTTTGTTTTCCCCAATCCTACCTTCCTTTATCTCATGTTTTCTACCATGTTCCTGATATGTTATTAGTGAAAAAAAAATAAACACATTTACAAAACCTGATTATGTTTTCAAGATTGAGAGCCAGTAAATACGCTTGGTCTACATCAGCATTTCAACATGTAAAATGATATGGCTAAGACATTAGTGCATGCATGTATGTAACAAAATACACATATTCAACCTACACATGTACGTTTGCCATATATCATAATTATCTTGCATCTGTGAAGTGGGCAAGTATTCAGGCAAGCGCCTGTCATCTGAAAGACCATAGCTAACATAGTACCCGTGTCTGATATATTATTCTATAAAGAACCATATCTTTTTATGAGTAGAGATATATTTTTTGCTCTTTTTGTTTGGAACTTGCACTTACATACTTCAGGTTACGGATATTAAAACATAGTAAAATACTATGTAGGCTCCAAGTCACTATGTATTCATGGCTATTGACGGAGCTCACCCAGTAAAAGAACAAACCGCGGTCAATAAACAGATCGGGTGTTTCCAGTTTCCACACCGAGAAGGGTGACAACACTGTCATTAAAATCAGACAGGATTTAAAAGGCATGTTTATAAATAAAGAGAGCCGTTAATGGCAGTGTATACAATGGTGACAGTGAGTTGATGACAACATTCAATCTCAATCTCACACATTCCCTACATCTCCAGAATTCCACAGTATTCAGGTAGTGACAAAGCCAGACACGATCCCCATTTAACATAAATAACAGTAGTAAACACAGGAACTCAGACACATTCAGTAGATCACACACCTTCCTATGCCTCTCACCAGCTTTAGCTATTTATAACCTCAGACACAAGATAAACCCAGGCCATTTTTGTAAATATACATTTTTATAAAAGCAACTCCTCCACCAATGTACATGTATATAATTGTGTACTAATTCCTTTAGAAAAAATCTTGTTATTATGACAGGCACGGAAGAACTTAAATGTATTGGTAGCTGGCATTTTCCGTCTCCAAGATGGATTTATATATTTGTTTATAAATGATGAGAAAAATACAATTTAGTGAATGTAAACTGCTGTAGTTTATGTATGTTCTGTTGTCAAAGCTGTATTATTAATACTGTAGCTTGAATTTCTTTTATATAGATTGACTAATATTTATTTTCAAGTTTAACATACAGCATTATGAGGGAGAAAAGAGCCCATATCATTAAATGGCTACAAGTAACAGTTTTCTTGTCTTAATGATGAAGAATATTTGGTGACAGTGCCGTAGAGCATGTATCATTATCGGTTATACATAGCTTAATATCCTCTACACTAATATTTCATTGCATTGCTTGGTTTTTAACTTACATACGATACGTTTATTTATATGTCAAAAGTGAACAGTAAGTCGTGTGGTAGACAGACAGCTAGAAGTCTCTAGATAAACACGGGTTAGCCAGCTCTGAACCACCCATCGCTTACATTCACAATTTAAATCACAAAAAAACTACATAGCACAGCATGTCCTTGACAAAAAATCTAAATTTCCCCAGGTGTGTGTTGAGGAATTTGCAAGTCATATTTTTGTTATGAATGTTACCTGGAGAATAAGCTGGTTGGTTCCCACACATACCTGAGTAGCTGAATATATGTAAATGGGCCTGATATAGCACATATATCAAAACATCTGTTGCATCTATTAACTGAGGCACATACAGAAGCATGGATTAAGGAAGTATCAATACAGAACACAGCATGGAATCTTTATTAGCAGGTACAATACAGGTGTTAAAGCCAGGAAGTAAAGGTGCTAACGCTTACAGCATACAGGTAAATGCATCTCCTCCGACGTGATGTAGCTTCAGTTTGATTGCTTCATACTCCTCTGATGATATAGCAAAGGAGTAGGTTATATTATGTCGTTACGACCTTAATATGAAGGTAAAAAAATAAATTCCTCCCATCTTAAGGCCAGGTAATGTAATTAACTAGAAAGTAAAAGTTCGTTATTTCTGTTGTTTATCAGTTATAGCGACAGCAATTTTGTGTTATTTTTTTATATAAAATAAAAAAATAATAAAAAAAATAAATGAACATTAAGATGTCAAAATCGTTATGTTTGTGTTAATTTGTCAAATATTCTAATGAACTTTATGTGTGTAAAATATCAAATAGTTACCATTCTTTGACAATGCACTGGCATCTTGAAGAATGAAACAATAAACAATACATAATTTACAACTGGGTCTGTCCTGTGCTTCACACCAAATAGTAAAATATTAGAAGAGTCCAAAAATAATTTAAAAAATGACTTAAATCAATTTTGCATTATTTTTTACCCCTGATTAGCTGAAGTTAAAATCTTTCAACTTATATAATGTAGAAATAACAAAAGACAGTCTGTGAAACCTATAAGGCTTCAAGATTTTTTATTACAAAATTAAACAAGAGCACCGCCAGCAGTACATAATACGCCCGGAGCTGAATTCAAAGAACCATTGTAGTCAATATCGAACATTGAAGTTGAACCAGATCACATACCACTATATAAATAATTACCTGCGGCTATTTATTGGCAAAAATTACAGGATAGTTTACAAAATATCTATTTATAGTAACAGTGACCATGACCTATGACCTAGATGATTGACAGTTGAACATGTTTGAGGGATTGTCCTGCTTTATCATTGTATGAAGTCTTGTCAAAGTCAGTTGAAACATTAAGGCTCAACAGTGATGAAAAATGTAACAAAATATATATTTATAGTAACAGTGACCTTGACCTTTGAAGGCTCCACAGTGATGACAACAAAATGTTCACAAAATATATATTTCTAGTAAAAGTGACCTTGACCGTTGACATAGGCGATTGAAACCTGAACTTGATCGAGGGATTGTCGTGCTTTATCATTGTATGATGTCTCGTCAAAAGCGGTTGAGAAATGAAGGTTCAACAGTGATAACAAGAAAATTTTAACAAAATATCTATTAATAGTACCATTGACCTTGAACTTGGCAACCGAAACTTGAACTTGTTCGTGGGATTGTCGTGCTTTATCATTGAATGAAGTCTCATCAAAATTGGTTGAGAAAAGAAGGCTCCAGAGTGATGACCAGACAAGCTAGTGGACGGACACAGGCCATACCATAATACACGTACATGTACGTCCCAGCCCGGGCCTATAATAATGCAACTGCATTCTGTGGTTGTTTTCTTTGTCTGTTTGAAGAATTGGGTTTTTAGGCTACACTTAAGATTATTTTACTCATATTGAGTCATATGACAATATCCCAGCCCAATGGTTGTAGGATTTCCTGTCGCATAACTAGAACAATAAACACCTTTCTTACATAAACTCATATTCTCTTACACTACTAAATCAGTCAACAGAGATCAGTCAACAAAGATCAGTCAACAAAATATACTTCCAAACTGTCTGATATTTCAACGTTTTAAATTGAATCCTAATGAATAGATGATTTACAGGTTGTTGTTCCACAGATAAAAATACCAACTAGGTCACAGACTCACAGTATCTTACATAATTCTACTTTACCTCAATACATGCATATCACTGTATTATGTATAAAATGTCTGCCTTTTGAAGTTGATAAATGTTCACAGTACACGTCATGTTTAGTACCACAGGTTAAAATGGTAAACCAAAGGATCATTCTGCTGGCCTCATTAACACACATGGGATAAGTAGGTCTGCTTGATAACTTCACATTCTATGTTCAATAGCATATGGCACCACAAACAGTACATGTTCTATATTCAGACAGCCCCAGGTGTCCTACAGGAAACCACAGTAGATTTATATCCAGGTAACTACAGGAATAGCACTGCCTTTTCACCTGATCATAAGTTGATTACAGGTAGCACAGAGTTGAGGCAGTTAACTACAATGTTCCGTATTGTACAAATGCCCCTATCACCCCATCTTAACTTCTCTATTTGGGCCAATGTGTTCTGCTTCAATGACCCAGGAGATCAAGCATGACATTCAAATTTAAAATGATGATTGATAAAATGACCAAATGTTCTATAATTGTAGAGGAAGTACCAAAGATTTAACAACAAATTTACATCCTCAAAAAGCTTCATGGACAGAAAATAAATAGAACAATTAATGAGCCTCAAATTTGTGTTGATTATTGTAACAGTAAACTTTTTGAGTGGTACAATTTGTAAACCTACATGTACCGTACTTTATTAAACTTTAACAAAAATCTTCAATTTAGTACAATTTTTTTTATCTGTTTTAAACAGTTTAGTACAAGAGCTAATTACAAGATCACCATATCCCAACTTATATATCTCTGTCCAGGGACGATGTGATGCTTCATTGAGCCAGGAGACCAACCGTAACAAAGTCAAATTTGTAAACCAATTTGAATACCCTGACCACAAGCCCTATCTGAATATCAAATGAGTATTTCACAAACTTTCAAAGATTTCAGTTTGTTAAGACGAGACAATCACTGAAAACACCAGATACCTGATAAAATAACCATTATCAGAATAGTACTTGATAGTAAAGTTAAAATTTTCATGTAGGCTATGTCTTTTACAGAGAAAAATATGGTAAAAAGCAACAACAAAAAAACAATTACAAAAGAAAAAAACAAAAGTCAAAAAGGTTAAAATGAACTTTGATTTGTTTGTTTGATTGGTGTTTAACGTCATACTCAAGGGTATTTCAATTATATGACGACGGATTATCCACTTCCTACTCTGCCTTACTTAATACGATGGAAAACCGGGAGGCAACCTCGTAAAAACCACCGCCCTCTATAGCCGGAGTCACCTCATGTGACTCCCTCATATACCTGTGGTCGACTGGGGGC
This sequence comes from Cryptochiton stelleri, assembly GCA_031471745.1. Classification (NCBI taxonomy): domain Eukaryota; kingdom Metazoa; phylum Mollusca; class Polyplacophora; order Chitonida; family Mopaliidae; genus Cryptochiton; species Cryptochiton stelleri. Next base: position 10,604 of record JAUELC010091423.1, read on the forward strand.
TTGAACCCTTACGATACATTGGAGGAGGATCAAAAGTCAGACACGCTAACCACTGAGCCACGGCGCAGGCCCGATAAACTACAAATTGCTCTTATGAAGTTCTCTTTGATGGAAAGTATTGACATACATTATTGGTAAAGACACACTTCATGAGATAGAAAATAACACTTATTTTGTTCATTTCTTTCTTTTTATTACATAACTTATTCACTCTTCAGATGGACAATAAATTTGTAAAATACCATAGTTAATAAGATTACCTTGGCAACTCCAGCTGCTATGATACCAACACCAACTTCTGAGACTAGTTTAACACTGATACGGGCCACTGGGTTAGCACACTTTAAGTCATAGATTAACTGAAGAAAAAAAAAAGAACAAGTTTGAGAAACCAAAAATACCCTGTTTTGTTTGTTTAATAAATTATCTCAGTCCATAAGGCTAAACTCGAAAAAATCGTACAGAGAACCTATTCATCTTGATCTCTTCTGTGATCCTGCAAAGTTTCATTCGATTCCATACATACTTTCACAATTTTACTTTTAACCAGTAGGAATCGCATTTAATATATATGTTTATACAACCAGATCAAATCTGGCCGGGCATATTATTAGTTATGAATAACATGAAAATATTTTCATTTCATTTTAGTGCTGAAGTATAAATATTTTTTATGCTTACAATCAACATCCCTTCAAATGTAGAATAAGCAATTGCTGATCTAATAAGCAGTTTAACACAATGAAGCAATTAACAAACTTAATATTGAAATAATCTTATTTGATATTCTATATTCGGGTCTATCTATCTAGCCATAGCCGATGGTTACAAAGATAGACCAACCCATTTTACAGACATGGTCAAACAGTTACTTTTGTTTTATTTTATGCTTAGTTGATTTTGATCATACCTCATTTATGTTTTGATTTGGATTTAGCTTATGTTTAATAAAATGTCAAAATGTCCTTATCAGAGTTTCTTTATTGCTTTAGATAAAGTGTACTGCATGGTTACCTCAGCGAGATCCTCAATGGAGTAGATGTCATGATGTGGTGGAGGACTGATTAAACCAACTCCTGCGATAGAGTGACGGGTCTTAGCTATCTCCTTGGTTACCTTATAACAAACATAAAAAAAACACTCGTTACATTTCTACACTCTGAAGCAGTGGTTCTCTTTAGGACATTGAGTTACCAGGATTATATTTTATTTTTAATCTCTTTACATTAATAAAAATGTATTATTAGGTGGTCACGTGATCAATGGCGGCAAGGCAAGTCGAACCTTGAAAACTTGTGGGCTGGAGGGACGATTTCTCCCGTTTTT
>JAUELC010091645.1:0-11928 GCA_031471745.1 Cryptochiton stelleri
TAGGAGCCCTCTGGCTAAGGGCAGCATGTTCCAACCCTGACCATGCTGTCTTTACTTAGCACTGGACGAACAGAGCAAAATGCCTCACATTTTTTGGTTTGTGTTAGTGTGGCTATTTACTGCTGGAGTACACTGTCGTCGTATAAGTGAAATATCCTTAAGTACGTCGTTAAACACCAATCAATCCATCCATCAATTGACGATTCAAATGACGATATTTCTCTTTATTTGACAGCACCTTCACGTTTCCTGGATAGGCCACGTCCTCGATCCTGGGACGATGCTGATCTCCGTGGTTACCGTTCGTTATCAGCTTCACAATTTCCTAACTATCCTGGTAAGAACTTTGTTAAACTTTAATTATTTTATCTGAGGTTGATACTAACTAGAGAAGAAAAAAAGTTTTGGAAAATAATGCACTACTTCAAACAGACCTACAATGTTTTCTTTGAATGCGTGATTGCTTACTTCATTTACATTTGTGCTGACTTTATTTACATTTACCATAATTAGATTTTTATAGAACATACCTAATTAACATTTTTGTCATTCTGTATTAAATATGTAATTTCAATATTTGGCCTATTTAATTTCAGCTGCTAAACCAGGTTACGGTGGCTGGGCTCCAAAATCCGCTACTTTACCATTAGAAGGGGCTTATGGAGGACACCTGGATTATGTAGGCCATTTTATTGCTTCCTTCAGGTTTCATTCTCTATTGTTTTCCCAGTTCATTATTATATAACAGGCCACAGGATGTTTTTTTTCCTTCAAAATTTACTTTAGAAATCCAATGACTTGGAAGTTCTTGAAAAGAGCTATTTTTTGGGCTATATGTAGGTCCTTGAAATAAGCAATTTTTGGGGCTGCATGTAGGTCTTTGTAAAGAGTTTTTTTGGGCTACATGTAGGTCCTTGAAAAGAGCAATTTTTTTTACTACATGTGGGTCCTTGAAAGTATTTGATTTAAACCTTAATTAAAAAGCGTAATAGCTAATTACTTGCTATGTTGGTAACAATTTATGACTCTCAGTGTTGCTGTATACATTTTTGCGCATATGAAAAATGTCATTAGCATTTGTCTTGCATCAATTCAAGTCCATTGTGTACACAGGAAAATGCTTGAAAACTCCCAAAGTTATCAAGATAAAAAAGTTAAACAATCACAACTACATGTACATGTATAGCTTAACTTTTGTTGGCCCTTACTTTTTGGGTGTGGGATATCGGATATTCTAAACGTTATTTGGGAATATTTTGTGAGACTTTATCTCTTAAGTATGTACACGCCCTCTTGTTTCTCCCAAGCTGGCTGTATATCTAGGTATCCCAAAAAAACAAGGGGAAGTCCCACGATAATGGCGTGTAGATATTCATGAGCTTAGATTCGGACATCTAGGTAGTAAAAACCAAAGCTACGGGAAGTGAGTCACGATTGAGGTATCTGACAGAGTGTCTTCACTATTGATATTCCAGTGGGACACCACTTTGATAGCTTGGACTCTATCATAAAATGACACCCTCATCACAGGAATGACGAAAGCGTGTAAAAAACCATGCAAGCAAACAAAAAAATACAATATTTTATATCATTACATGTACTTGAGGGCATGTTATTATAATGTAACAAAAACCTTTGCAAAACTTACATGTAAGTGTTTCAATTGTTTCATTTCAGAGGTTTTATGAATTTGATGAGAATGATCCTGATGGTGATAGGAGACGTTCAACACGTAAGTTATTTTTTTCACAATAAAAAACAACAAATACAGTAAATTCATATTGATTTTTCAACAGCTATGATTATCTATATTAAAAATATAATTTAAAACGACGTGTAATAAGCAAAGTGTCATTTTATAAACCTTGTAACATGTATACAAGTTTTTATCAGAAAAAAATCGAGACATACCCCTGTCAACCAATATATAAAAAAAAGTCTCAGAGTAGCTCCTTATTCTTTCATAGGATACTTTTCACAGAAAGCCGAGATATAGTATTTTGAAAGAAATCTTCATAAGAACAACAGCCCTCTGGGTAAGGGCAGCATTTTCCGAGCATAATCATGCTGTCTTTACTTAGAACCAGAGGAAAACACTTAACATTTTATGGCTGTGTTAGTGTGGCTATTTACTGTTGGAGTACACCACTATATAAGTGAAATACCCTTGAGTACTGTGTTAAACACCAATCAGTCAATAATTAGAACAAGAAGAAGAACAAGAACACAGCATATGCCCAGGGCGTAAAAAAATTATAAAGTGTACCTTGGATGTTTTTACTTTTGTAACTTTATTTCAGAATAGTATCTGTCGCTTCCTAGTTTTGTTCACAAATATGATATTTCATAATTATTTTACGCCTATCTACTTGGATCTATATTATCCCTTGTGTGTTGGGCCCTTGCCATGGCTCAATGGTTAGCGTGTTGGACTGCTGACCCTTTTCTGATGTACCGCATGGGTTTGAGTATCTCTGTCGAGGTATATGAGGGAGGTGACTCCGACTATAGCAGGGGATGTTTATGGGGTTTCCCATCGTATTAAGTAAGGCAGAGTAAGGAGTGAATAATCTGTTTTCATATAAGTGAAATACCCTTGAGTATGACATTAAACACCAATCAAACAAACCCAAGCAATTGTGTTATGTTTTATATTTGTCAGATGCGTCGACGTCGTCAGTAAGCACTGATGGAGGATCAAAGGTAAGTTGTTTAATATTCTACACATTGTTATCAATTTATCAGCTTCCTGTGCCCTGATCCTCTATTGACTAAATGGACAAAACGAAGCCGATCTGTTGTGGTGTCTTTAACTGGACATTAACACACTTTGTCTTATTGCACCATGTTTTGCGCACGTCCTGTTCTTGGTTTGTTTCTTAATGTATGTGACCATTGTCGTACGAGGGTTCCTTCACCCATTGGGCTGTCACACCGTCATATGAGTGAAATTACCTTAAGTATAACTAAAAACCCCAATCCTACAAACAAAACCAAATCAATATATTACATGCTTAAAATGCATATACTACAAGTATTTTAAAGGAACACCAAGAAAATCTAGGAACAATAAGCAAAAAAATAAAACGTTAAATACATGGACACAAATAAAATGAATGGATTGCTTAACTTTTTCCTATGCGGGGCCACTCCAGTGACTATATCAGTTAAGCGTATTGTTCTAGTACCATTGTCCCTCTCATCAAGGGTTTGAGTCCAAAACATCTGTGTGTGAGAAGCTGTCAGTAAGTTGTGGTGGTTTCATCCAATCGTTTTTAATAGCACCACCGATCCTCTGTCATGCTGTCTTTACTTAGTACTAGTTCGAGGAACTTAATTTTCCAACAGGGCAAAACACTTCACATTTTTTGGCTGTTAGTGTGGCTCTTTACTGTTGGAGTACACAGCCATTATATAAGTGAAATACTACCGTTATTAAAGCGCGGCGTTAAACACCAATCAATCAATTACTGGTGCAACCGTCATAATTGACAAATTTCAATGTGGCATAAAACACCAAACAAATGTTTCCAGTACTTGAATACTATAGATTTATGGTTCTGTTAAGTTTCTGTATTAAAGCTTGTTTTGGTATTGAAATACTGTGGAATACTCGAATAGACCTTTTTTCCATTTTGACCAAATTAACTGGTTTTCAAAGGGCACATAACTCTATTCCTGCATTGTAACAGGGACAGGTAACTGGTTTCCACCATTTTCCTCTGACACAATCAGATACATAATTTAGGGAATGTTGGATAAACTGATGTTAACTGCTGGTGGTGGTGTTCAATTTATAATAAAACATGTGCCATGAATTAAGTTTTGAGGTACATGTATTAGAAGAGATTATATCAATGTCATCCAGAAATTATCTTGTAAACTTAAAATCTCTATTCAGTTAACCTACTACGACATCATTTCAACATAGAGTTATAAATATAAAGTTTGAACAAATGTTAGTTAACAATTTGTTGTTAGCAATTAATATTTAAATAATGACATGCATCATATTCTTTTCAGAAACATTCTAGCATATTTGAGGGTACAGGCCCTGGTGTGTCGCTATTGAAGATTCAGAGGAGTACTTGGCATACAGAAACTCAACCCCCGGTGAGTTCAAAATGCGAACACAGAATTTAAAATTATTTAACACATTGTACAGTTAAATTCTTATAACAGCTCATTGGTGCATATAGTTTTTGTGATTGAATTTCTTCTAGTGCCAGAGGTAGATCGCTGATATTTTGTAAGAGTGTCGCTTCATGTATGAACAGTGTATAGTTTCCTTCAACTTGAGAAAAGTTATTTATATGCTGGTGAAATTCAGTCTTTTATTACACTTTGAATTGTTTTGCGTCAGATGCCTTCGTTTCTATTATGACGTTGCATACAAACACGTTTCGTTTCACCATGCAACACAGAGATGATGTCATTTGAGGTCAGGTTTGGAATAACGTCAGGTTATTTCCCGTCATGTTTCAAATAACATTTTCAAACTGGTCTGGTTTGAAATTGGGGTACATGATTATTTGTTTCTCAAACACAATTACAGTTATGAAGCATTATTGTGTTATTTGGTTTAATTTATGTATCTGACTAATTACAGCTGTACCCGTATGAGAAGTTGAAGATCACTAACTTTGATCTACCAAGAGATGTGGATATCAATAGATTAGAAGTAAGTTACAAATAAGACGGCTATGCATTTTCATGTATGTAGTTGAATAAGCCTTGAGTTGTTTCCTAAAAAAAACAAACATTATTTCAATTTGACTGAACACATCAGCATTTATTATGCCATCATCAGGAGATCTTCCCTACATTAAATAATAAATGCTGAAACATTGAGTCATCTTTTCTTAAGTACATTAATTTTACTTGAGTATAAGTTTTAAAAAAAAATTGTAAATGCATATAATCCCTCTTGGTATTACCAATAGACTGGGCCTCTGGCTGAGGGTAGTATGTTCCATGCCTAGTCATGTCCTCTTTACTCAGCACCTGAGGAACATTAATGTTCCAACAGAGCAAATCACTTCACATTTCAAGTACACCGCTGTCATATAAGTGAAATAACCTTGAGCTCGGTGGTAAGCACCAATCAATCAATCTAGCCGATAGACTGTATCCAGATGTAGGTCAACATATCATTTTTAGCTTTCTCAGTAGGGGCCCGCACCATGGCTCAGTGGTTAGCGTGTCGAACTGCTGATCTTCCCTCGATATACAGTCAGGGTTTGAGTCCCCCAGTCCACCACTGGTATATTAGGGAGTCCCACGAGGTGACTCCGGTTATCGCGGGTGGTGGTTTTTACTTCTGGTTTTCCATTGTATATAGTAAGGCAGGAGTGGATAATTCGTCCTCAAATAAGTCAAATATGCTTGAGTTACAACCTTAAACACCAATCAAACAAACAAAGCTTTCTCAGTAAAAACGTTTTTTGACAGATGATGTTTAAGCAAGCATCCAGGCTTCACATATAAATATAAATTGTTATTATCTAACAATATTTAATTTAAATTATTTTACCGATTGGGGGCCCTCTGGCTAAGGGCAGCATGTTCTGAGCATAATCATGCTGTCTTTACTTAGCACTGGGGGGAACATTATTTTCCAACAGAGCAAAACACTTAGAAGTTTATGGTTTGTGTAAGTGTCCCTACTTACTGTTGGAGTTCACCGCCATCATATAAGTGAAATACCCTAGTAGGGAGTTAAACACCAATCGATCAATCTTTCACTGATTAGGGTTTTTGGTTGACCAATCAACTCAAGGAATGAATTTGGTTTTACTGTTTGCTCTTCCCTGTAGCCCACAATAGATACTAAAATATCCACAATAAAAATATATGTGCATTAAAAATACAATAATATTTTACATTTTAACGTCATTAAAATATTGAGATAATAAAAATTTAAGAAGTAATCATCAAAGTTTAATCAATCATTTATTATATTTTATTTTACAGATTCACTTGTCAAAGGAGGAATTTGAAGAGATTTTTAATATGAAACATGAAGAATTTTATAAGATGGCAGAGTGGAAAAGGAATGACATTAAACGGAGAAATAAACTTTATTAAAACGAGCTTCACAAATTAGGTCAAACAATTGAATAGGTCAAAAAAGTTGCTGCACTTCTGTAGGTAACACCAAACCGAGGGTTTTTATCGGCAATCATGCTTGAGTAATTCGCATTATGTCTTTAATATCAAGACTATCAGAATGATTGGATTGGGTCTAGAAAATGATTGTCACATGTTCTCTTTAAATATCAGTAACAACACAGGCAAAATCTTTTATCTCCAATGATGCTTGGGTGATTTTACACCATCTTTAAAATCAGGATAATGAGAATACGGTTATGATTGGAATGTGTCAAGAAAGAGATTGTTACATGCTTATTATCCTACATGTAATACATGGTAAAATATGGTAACAGTAGAGACACATTTTGTCTGCAATCATGCTTCTCCAATCATGCTTGAATTACACCTACTTTATCTTTACTAATAAGATATTGGAATAAGCATTTTATTGTGATCATGCCTATGGATTTAGTGCAATTATAGACTTATCCGAACTCAAATGTAATGCTTTATGGAGAAAACAATTACATTGAATAACCTGTGACCATATACATGTGAGGGATTCCTGTCAAATTTCCTAACGACACTGGTATAGCTAAAACTGTGTTGATGTAACAAAGGCATAATCAAATTATTTTGTGTCTTTAACTACAGTGATCATTTAAAATATGATTTTAATTAATAATAATAGGAGAGTTATATCTAGAGCACTATAAGTGATGCAGGCTATATAAAAGCACAGTGTATACTGTTGAACTCTAATTATAATTGTCAGGAAAGATTCATGAGGGCTCTCAATTAAGGCAATTCTCATAATATGGAGCGGGCGGTTGGAGTGAGCTTCCTGTTGCCCTGGTGCTCTCAGAGCTAAGGGGCAACACGAACTTGATCTGTTTGTGGCGTCCTGTTATGTCCTGTGGTTGTCTTATATCTTGTCATTGTTTGTTGTCAGGGGTGGTTTCTTTCACCCATTGGGCTGGCACGCCATCATATAAGTGAAATAACCTTAAGTATGGCGTAAAACCCCAATCCAACAAAATTAATATGGAACAAGCATACATGTATGTATCCAAACAGCACAATTCAACAGGCATTTTTTAATTGGCTCGACAAACACTTGAGATTTGGTATTCCAGTCTGTAATTCTTGATTTGCTTGTATAAACTCCTTTTTAAAACCAGGCAAATTTGTTTTGAGAGTGGTCTTTTAGGCTACTGTATGCAACATGTAAATAGCTTTTGTTGTTGTGTGCCCTGTGCAGTAGATTGTAAATCATTTACTCACACACTTTGTTTCTGAATTACACAGTTGTGTGATATAATTTGGGGACAGTTTTGAGACTTAGTAATCACTAGCTAACAGCTGCCATGTTTATTTGCACATGTTTTAACGTGTGTGTGTGTGTTCAGTGTGCCTTGCTTTCATCACAAAATACCTGTGAACATATTCTTCCATAGAGGATATAGTACATACAGGTGTGGGGAGAATTTTGATTTCTTAAATTAAGATAAATTGACTATTGTAATGCAAAAGTTACATTTCTGAGACCATTCTTAATTTCCGTATGTACTTTCCAAAATTAATATTCAACAGTCAAAGCTGCTTACATATAAGGGGAATAACTCTGTACCACAAGCGACATACCTTTCTACCAAAACAAAAAAATAATTATTTGGCACATGGGTGTTTCTCCATCCTTTAAGTTTACTTAACTTGTTTTTAGTTGGACTGCGTTATGATTAAGACATGACATAAATTAGTTTGCTTTATTACAAGTCGTGACATAACCTTTAGTCAGGGATAGATCAACGATGGTTGTATTTCAGGGGCTATAATCATTAACAATAGTGCATAAACTTAAAGCTAATTTTAGTAAACAAAACTCTACAAAAAGCTTACATATGATTGGTGCAATTTAAATGATTTTACGTATTATAAGCTTACTTTCATAGTTTTTTATTTATATTTGCAATTTATCGTGTGCTCTGCTTTTTGCATAGACAATCTTTGTAGATGCTAAATTAATACGCATATATATTTGCAAAGTTTATCAAGCATATGTTACTCTGTTTTGTTTTTAATATAAGCAATGTTGAAAGAAAATGGCTGAAAATGTCCTGAAATTGTGAATGTATTTTTTTCTTCATTGAAATACTTGAAATGCTTAATAGAAGTGTCATTTTGTTCATTGATGTCTTGCAAATATGTTTTAATTTTATTTCACCACATTAATAAACATAGTTTGTTTCCTTTTTGATGAAACTTTTTTAATTGTCGTTTTTGTTAGTAATTAATATTTTATGGCATAATATGGAGATGGGGGGTAGACGCTGATGAAGTTTAGATACATATCGGGTATGTTAGTGATAGTATATTATTGTTGGTCTATTTTGTTACTTTGAAGTGAAATCATTTTTTTTTAATTAATGTATTGTACAGGTTTTTTATATTGTTAATTTTTTAGGCTTCTTTTTCCAGAAGGAAATAATATAGTTTTGTGACAATATATATTTTTACAGCATTTTTTGGTACCGCAAACGTAACATGGAATACACATGTTAACAAATATTCCTTATTTTAAGCCATTAGCGTGTAAAACGTCACTTGGGCATTTTTTGTGTACATTTTAAGTAGTTTACTTGTAAGATTACATTATGTAAGATGATACTGTCTTATAAAGTAGTTCAATTACATTTTCATTAGAATCCATTTCTTTTTGAGGCATGTAGGGGATAATATGTTTTAAAAGATATTAAGATGCTTATTAATGATCAGTTGCTTGGTGTGCTACAGTACACATGCTATTGATTTGGTAAAAACATGCTTTGTATAAATATGGCGATCAAAAAAGCAACTGTTATGTTCACACAGATGACCTGATCCACTTTCATTTTCAAAGAAATCCACTGAAATTCCTATCCCTATATATTTAAAAAATATGATTTTGTCGTTTGTACTAGGTCAAAACGAGTTGTTATGGTAAAGAAAATATACTAGAGCTGAGTTGATAGGTCTTCAAGTTCAAATTACAATGTGTTTCAACATGTTATTGTTCTAGTGGAATGTAGATGTTGTGAATGATATAGAAAGAACATGCATGTGGATGTCATTTAAGCCCTAAAATAAAGAGAATTTGCCATCCATATAAAAGCCTGTCGTCAACAACTTCTAAATGCCACTATACGTACTGTATAATAAAAGTTACCATCCAAATACACGAAAGCCTTATATTTTAGGTATCAGTTTGCAAGAAACGTTTGAACGTAGAATGTATGATTGATTAACTCTATGTGTTAAAGTTTATTCTTCATTTAACAGTCACTAAATACACAGCATGTACCTTTAATACACAAATCCGTTTACATTATAAATTATGTTCACGTTTGCCCATAGAAAGTCATAATGCTCTTTTAATGCTAAAATTGATGGTGATTGGTGCTTTAATCAATGATAAATGCCATCTGTATTTCCATTGGTTAATAACTAAGAAGACTGAATTAGATAGATGTGTTTGAAGTGGAAAACCTAAATGTTCTGTATTCATGGGAGATTTGTGTGTTTTTCATTATTTGTGCTGAAATTTAACTGATAAATCATGCTTTTGAATCATCTGTGAATAAAATATCTGAAAACAATTTAGTGTGTTTGTTTGTCTTGCAGTAGCCCTGGCAGGACAAAAGATAGAATATGTGATAATCTAGTATTGAGCCGCTGCCCGACAATTGCTCCGGCGACATTTGCTCCAGCGACAAATGCTCCTAAAAGCGAAAATTGCTCCGGCGAAAATTATTCCGACTACATTTTCTCAGGCGACAATTGCTCCAAAGACAATAATCGGCAGGGATGGTACCCAATCAGCCGGTCAATATTTGGGTCTGAACAAATGTCGCCGGAGCGTATGTCATCGGAGTAATTGTCAGCATGCTGGGTAAAATACCGATCCTGTGTTTGACCTAGAGGCAACATATCGGAACATCCCTCGGTTGTTTTCGGCCGAAAACGATACATTTATGGCATTTGTATAAAACAGTCAAACTGAATTTACTGTAGTTATTGACCTTGTATGTAATGACATGGCATTTTGAATGAGTTAGTCAACTCCAAAGCGAGGACACTGACCCTTGACCTGATCAATCGACCTATGACGCCATTTCCACTCTTCACTTGACTTGATTCTCCAGTTGTAATTGGTTCATTGGACCTATTGTTATGAAAAATAGTTCTATTTTGTTTTCCTTTTTTATCTGTTTTTACCTGCTCTATAAGTCGATTTTTATGGGTGTGTTATACACCTGGTGTCATGTAGGATATATCTATCTCCACGAGATGCAAGTTTTGCCTCTAGCGTCAAATTTGACGCAAATGGTCTGGGAAATGGCCATTTAATACACAAAATCCGATAATCGAAGGGGACGGAAGTAACCGGAGATAGGCGATTTGGAACAAGAATGACCTCGGAGGTTCACCGTCGCAATAATACTACCCCAAAATGCGTAATGTTAATCGCCGGATATTTTGACCAAAGTTCTTCGCGGATTCATTTAACAAACACAGTCTGTCCAACGCGCTTTGAAGCCTAAAACACATTCAAATAACAGGCTTAAGCTTTTGCAGAAAATAAAAAAGTGGTCTGTGGGTGTAATTTCAGTTTAATGTAGATCCGATGATGTTATCTACTTGCAAAAGAACGACAACAAATGTCGAAGTAGATCTACAAGAGTTACCTCCCGTGCCCAAAATGTCCTGCTTTACAGTCGAGATAAGTTTAACGAAGGGAAATGGTCGAGAAAGGCCGACTTGTAGAGGCAAATCATTGAATGACATGATGCGAAAGTGTTTTCGTCCACATTTAACAATTTAAGCGGGCAGATAAGAAGCTTGCAATGAAATCAGCAACCCGAGAAAGTAGCTGCTGTTATTGTAAGAAACTCAGACACTCTAACAATTTATTTGTTCTTCTTAGTAGTCCGAGTGGCTCAGACCTTTGCCTTTTGATATTGCGTTACGGCGAAGTTGTAACAGTAAGAGAATAACACAATAAACTATTTGATGTTTCATTTTCAGTTGAACCGTTTGAAGGTCATTGTTGATGAAATGTTTTCATCTACTGTTCGGCCAATGAAACCTAAATGCCATGCCGGGTTAGAATTTCAAAGATGAACTGCGAGCATCCACGCACATTGATTATTAACTGGACCCGGTATTTAGGGTTCCACTTGTCCGTGTTTCTTTGTTCGTCACACTTTGGTTTCCGCCGAGGAGGATATCTCAACAACAGTTTATGTTTTGTCCAAACTTAATGTGTGTTCCAATTGGATACAATTTAAACTGATGTTTGTACTATTTTTTTTTGTTTGTTTTGAGCTCATATCTAATTTGCATACTGCAATCTTTGTATTGCACTAACCGTTATTGTCTCATTTGGAAGTCTATCACAGTGAGACTACTTTCTTTATCTTCTTTCAGCTAATCCAAGGGAGACTACTTTGCAAGACTCTCTTTATGTGCGGTTCTAGCAAGTCATTTCCCTTTTTATGCCATTTTTCATTGTGTAAATAAACCATTCTTGTTCTAAATCACCTCCTTCGATTATCGGCTTTTGTGTATTGGATGGCCATTTTTAAGGCCATTTGCGTCATACTTGGCGCCAGGGACAACACTTGCTTCTAATTGAGATAAACGTATCCTGCATGACATTAGATCCAGGTATCCGTCATTACTAGATGCAATCTAAAATAGAATCTACCCTACTGTCTAGGTCGAGATATCGACTCTAAGATATACCCAGGCCATCGTCGCGCCATAATAGTACAAGGGAGACAATTTGTGATTAGT
>JAUELC010091756.1:0-11927 GCA_031471745.1 Cryptochiton stelleri
TAAATGTGCCCATTTTTCTAAGAAAAAAGAAAAATAACACGTACAGAATGATTTTGGATCTGTTAAAATTTAATAAATCTTATTTCAAAATGGAAACCATTGTCTTTGCTTTACAACTGATTGAAATGCCATTTCAAGATGCAAGATGCATACTCTTCTGTTCCTATTGCTCATAATGATCAAAAATACTTAAAGTGTAATTGACAGTTCTACTGTTATAAATACCTGCGCTTACCAAAGGGCGTTGCTTCCGCTCTAAGGGTGTTTACAAAAATTCTGAAAGCACCATGTGCTATATTGCGAGCTAAAGGCATTATATTGTTGGTCTACATTGACGACATCTTGGTTATTGGTTATTCAGAATAGGACTGTTCAAACAGTTCTGGCACTACACTGGATTCGATGAAATTCTTGGGTTTTATGATACGTCCTGATAAATCTGTACTTATCCCTAGCCATGTGGTTCAGTATCTGTGCTTTAGTTTGGATTCAGTTCATATGACTTTTGATAAGGCGCTTAACATCAAAGAGGCATGTATTAATCTTAATAGCAGGGCAGCCCCGGTGTCTATATGTTGGTATATTAATTGCAGCCTGCCCAGGGGTGAAATATGGTTTATTGTATTACCGTTTACTTGATATAGAGAAATCTGAGGCCCTAAAGCTTTCCAAGGGCAACTTTAATAAAACAATGAAATTAAGTGAGCAGCTGGTGGGCTGATACTGTTTCCATATCTCCAAAACCAATTGAACACCCGTTGCCACATTTGTCATTGACATCCGATGCCTCCCCAATTACTTTGGGTAGTACCTTTTCAACTGGTGGTAATTGGTCTGATGTTGAATCTCTTCACCATATAAATTATTTAGAATTGTTGACAGCGTTTTTTTTACATTGAAGACGTATTGTAAAGATATGCACGGCATTAATGTTCGTGTGTATATTGATAATACCACAGCTGTGTTTTATATAAATAAACAGGGTGGTAAAAAGAGAACCTGTTTTAGTCTAACTAAGCAGTTGTGGTGTTCGTGTTTGGAAAGAGATATCTGGTTAAGTGCGAGTTATCTCCCTTCTTCCATGAACATTGAGACTGACAAACAGTGTAGAACTAACCACAATTTTAAAGAATGGCAGCTTAATCCTAAAATGTTTTAATAGTATTTGTACATATTTCGGCCACCCAACAATTGACCTATTTGCTTCTCGTTTAAAACATCAGGTTCCAAAATATATCTCCTGGAAGCTTGATCCACATGCTCACGCTTGTGACGCTTTCTCATAATCTTGCAATAATGAAGTTAATTACATGTTCAGTCCGTTTAGTGTGATAGGCCGAGTTTTGCTGAAAATGAAGAAAGAGGGGGCGGGACACACGCGATCATTGTCGTTCCTGCCAGGTCCATACAGATATGGTTCGCAAGGTTACTGAGAATGTTGACACAGCAGCCATTTCTAAAACCAAGGGGGCTAAATATACTTATCCATCCTCTCGATCGCAACAAAAAAGTTTCCATTAAAGAAGATGAGACTGATGGCATGTTACTTATCCGGCGATCCTTTGCAGCCACAGGACTTTCGGACCGAGCAGTTGGTATCTTACAAGCATCACGGCGGCCAGGAACGAGAAAGCTGTATGCTACTTACCGTAGGCGCTGGTCGAATTTTTGTCGTGGACGGAGTGCCGATCCCCACAATCCAGCTGTGGGAATTGTCATTTTTTTCTTTTTCTTTTCTGTTTGATTCAAATTTGAGTAACAGTGCAATAAACACTGTCAGATCTGCTTTATCAACTCTTTTTATTATTAATGGACACCCAGTGGGAATCCATCCTTTAGTTGTGAAACTTTTAGAAGGCATGTTCCAGCTTCGACCAGCTTTACCCTTGGGGGAAAAGTTACTTGGGACACTACTGTTGTATTGGACTATTTGTCCCGTTTGTCACAGGCTAAAAATGTGTCGTGTAAAGAATTAACAGTTAAGTTGGTTACATTATTGGCTCTCCTTAGCGGACAACGATTTATACAAACTCTATTAAGCCTTGGTACTAAAGCTTACCAGAACGCTTTGGGAATTGGTATATCACCCTCAATAAGGAAATTCGTCCCGAGTTGTCCGGCGAAATTCCGATTTTCCTCTCGCCAAATTTTGATTTCTAATTAAACCTTACCTTAGCGGAGAGCTTTAGCCACCACCAAACTTCACAGAAACGTAATACAGCGTGTGCTTTTCGATCACAAAGTTTTTAAAGCGAGAAGCTTCCGTTTTCATCGCCATATTTAAGACGTGACGTGACATTCTGCTGACAAGGCGAAATTAACCTGTCAAATCACATGACATCTATATAAAGGCTTGGTTCACGAGATTGTGCGAGCAGAATTGTTTGGCGATGTTTGCAAACATTGTTGTTGTCACTTCCAGAAAACAGCAAAATAAATGTTTTCGATTGTCTCATTGCAGAGTCTATACTTACACGTATACAACTTTGATAGGTTAGTTTTGCCGGGGCAGCATATATTTCGAGGCGCTGTGACGTCACATCTTAAACATGGCGATGAAAACGGAAGCTTCTCGCTTCAAAACTTTGTGGTCGAAAAGCTCACGATGGACTATGATTTCGGGGAATTTGGAGGTGTCTCGAGCTTTCAACTTAGGAAACCTTCCATCCCTATATATCTATGATAGTAGACTCTTCCAGCTTGTCTTGTAACACTGTGCTGGCAGTCCTCGCAATAGCAGAATAAAGGGAATTCTTAATTTATAGTGATCAACTCTGGTGTTCTCAATCCGCGTATTTATCTCTCATATACGACAAATTTGGCGACGAGGATGGTGGATAGAACTGACACGGACTCTTGAAAACCTGCATTCGAACTGTAACGCCTGATTGAGTGTGTAAATCTCAGTTTATGCGGACTGTGCTCGTTGAGGTAACAACAGCAACACGCTGTATTTCCGGACTGTGGGCTGAAATTTCAAGATGGCAACGTATGGTAAAGTGGATGAATATTCTGATGGTGCGGATTGGAGTGAGTACATAGAGCGTATGGAACATTATTTTTTGGCTAACGATATAGACGATGGACTCAAACAAAAATCAATTTTCCTGGCATGTGTTGGTGCTAAGACCTACGGACTAATAAAGAGCCTTGTTGCGCCCGAACGTCCCGGTGATAAAACGTTTGATCAACTTGTGGAAATTGTGAGAAGACATGTGTGTCCTAGACCTCTTGTCATAGCAGAAAGATTTAAGTTTCACTTTCATGTTCAAAAAGAGGGTGACTCAGTCAGACAGTTTCTCGCAGAAATAAAAAAGTTGAGTGATACATGTAAGTTTGGGGCTTTTCTTGAAGAAGCTTTAAGAGACAGATTTGTTTGTGGACTAAGATCGAGCGCTGTACAAAGAAAATTGTTAGTGGAGGAAGAATTGAGCCTAAAGAAAGCGATAGCTGTAGCTGTTAGTATGGAAGAAGCAGAAAAACAAGCAGCTGAAATTACAGGAAAGAATATTGGAACTGTAAAGAAAGTGAATTCCAATGAAAATAAGCCTTCTTGTTGGCGATGTGGGAAAAGTGGGCATGATCCCCAGGAGTGTTATTATAAAGAAGCTACTTGCCACAAGTGTAAACAGATAGGGCACATAAGTAGAAGATGTAAAAATAGAGCTTACAAAGAAAAACAAAAAAAAATTGAAAAGAAAGATAAGAATAATAAGGAACAAAAACATAGATTTAGGAGAAAAGAATCAAAAGTGAAATATGTTAGTGATGATAGCTCCTCAGAAAGTGTAGTGGGGGAAAGTGAAAATAGTGATAATGATACAGCAGTTTTTACTGTAAAATCACTGAAATCAGATTCTTCTAAAGAAATTACTATTCCTATCAAAATTGAAGGGCAAAACTGTGATTTTGAGTTAGACACAGGTGCCTCTGTATCTTTGATATCAGAAAAGTTGTACAAAGAGAAGTTTGGTTTTTTGAAAGTAGAGCCATGTGAAGGTTTAAAAACCTATAGTGGAGAAAGTTTGCCTGTTTTGGGTAAAATTGCTGTAAACATAGAATACAAAAATCAGCAGAAAATATTGCCTTTAAGAGTAGTGGGTGGAAATGGGCCTAGTTTGTTTGGTAGGAACTGGCTAAAAATCATTCAGCTAGACTGGAATTCTATCAAATCAATTTTAAATAGTTCAAAGGCAGAGCAAGATGTAGAAAAAATGCTAAAAAAGTATAAAGTGTTTGAAAATAAATTAGGAACAGTCACTAGTGTAAAAGCACATTTAAGAGTAAAGGAGGGTGTAACGCCAGTGTTTTACAAGCCTCGTCCAGTGCCTTATGCATTAACTGATCAAATCTCAGCAGAATTATCTAGATTAGAGAAAAATGGTGTTCTAAAAAAAGTAGAATTCTCAGAGTGGGCAGCACCCATTGTGCCTGTTAAGAAAGCCGATAATACAATTCGGGTATGTGGTGATTACAAGGTAACCATAAATCCTCATTTAGAAGTACCACAGTACCCAATTCCAAGACCGCAAGACATATTTGCTAACTTAAATGGTGGGGATAAATTCAGTAAGTTAGACTTAACACACGCCTACCAGCAAATCATTTTAGACGATGAGTCTCAGAAATTTGTCACAATAAACACACACCATGGTCTTTACCAATATACTAGATTACCATATGGGGTAGCATCAAGCCCAGCTGTATTCCAAGAAGTCATGGATAAAGTGTTACAAGGTCTACCTGGTGTAGCTTGTTATATGGATGACTTAATGGTGACTGGCAAAAATGATCAGGAACATATGCTAAATCTTGAAAATGTTGTGAAAAGACTTGACCAGCGAGGAATTAAATTAAAACGTGGGAAGTGTGAGTTTTTAAAACCAGCCCTAGAGTTTCTAGGATTTGTAATTGATAAAGATGGACTTCACCCTTCCGCCACAAAAGTTAAGGCTGTTCAACAAGCAAAAGTTCCAGAAAATATCACAGAGTTACAATCATTTTTGGGACTTGTGAACTTTTACAACAGTTTTATTCCCAATATGTCAACACTGGTTAAGCCACTGAACCAACTCAGACAGAAAGACATTCCATTTAAATGGACAAGTGATTGTGATGAGTCATTTAGAAAGCTTAAGGACATTCTCTCATCAAACCAGTTATTAATACACTATGACCCTGACAAGCCTCTAGTGTTAGCGGTGGACGCTTCTCAGTTTGGAATCGGAGCAGTTATAGCTCATAGAACTTCTGCCGGTGAGCAACCTATTGCTTACGCATCACGTACTTTGACCTCTGCAGAAAAGAATTACTCGCAAATCGAGAAGGAAGCCTTGAGTATAATATTCGGGATCAGAAAATTCCACCAATATCTGTACGGAAACAGAAAATTTACTCTAATTACGGATCATAAACCACTCACATATATCCTTGGACCTAAAACCGGTATACCAGTTCTCTCAGCATCAAGACTTCAACGTTGGGCTATACAACTCTCAGCATATACTTATGACATACAGTATAGAAATTCAAAAGCAAATGCGAATGCGGACGCATTATCGCGTTTACCTCAACCAGGACATTCAAGTGAAATAGATAAAGATCCACATATATTTTGGACAGAGGAAGCTACAATGCTGAACATTCATCAAATTAACTCTTTGCCTATCAGTGCAGCTCAAATTAGACTTGCTACTGAAACTGACAACATACTCACACGTGTGAAATTTTTCATGATCAACGGCTGGCCATCTGAAAAAGACTTACCTGTTGAGTTAATTCCTTTCTATCGCAGAAGAGAAGAAATGACGATAGAAGAAGGGTGTTTACTTTGGGGTACTCGTGTCATTGTACCGACAAAGTATCGTGAGGACATTTTGACGTGTTTACATGACACACATCCTGGCATAGTGAAAACTAAATCGCTTGCTAGATTACATGTGTGGTGGCCATCAATCGATGAACAGATTGAACTGATGGTGAAAAGTTGTTCTGAATGTCAACAGGTGAACAGCAAAACAACTACAAGAACTAATCCTTGGATTTGGCCGTCGAAACCGTTTCAAAGAATTCATATTGACTTTGCTGAATACAATGGTCATATGTTTTTGATTGTTGTCGACGCACGTTCCAAGTGGCCAGAAGTTATTCAAATGACTTCAACAACAAGTGAAAGTACAATTCATGTATTAAGATCATTAATATCACGTTATGGTATTCCAGAAGTGTTAGTGTCAGATAACGGGCCTCAGTTTACTTCTAAAGAGTTTAGGGAATTTCTTAAACAGAACAGAATTAAACATGTGTTATCATCTCCCTATCACCCTAGTAGTAACGGTGAAGCTGAGCGCTGTGTTCAATCAGTAAAAAAATCTCTTAAAAGTATGAGTAAGGAAAAAGGTGACTTAAATCAAAAAGTTTGTCGTTTTCTTATGTCTTATAGAACAACACCTCACACCACAACTAGAGAGACTCCTTCAGACTTATTTCTTGGTCGTCGAATTAGAACCCGTTTAGACATTTTGAAACCGGACTTGACAAACACTATGCAAAAGAAAACCTCTCCTCAGTGTGATAAAACACAATCACTAGAAATTGGTGATGTTGTACTTGTACGTGACTACAGAAAAAATCAACCTAAATGGCTTAGGGGAGTTATTGTTTATAAATTAAGTCCTGTTACTTACAGAATTCAAGCAGATGGTGATTTATTGTGGAAACGTCACATAGACCAGATTAAAGATTTGTCTGGAACAAAACTTAAAGATTCTAATCAACCTGTTAGTTTAAATGACACTAACTTAAGTTCATTTAATTTTCCTGACAAATTTGCTAAAAACAAACCAGTAGAAATACCTACTGCAGAAAATAACTCAGATACTGTTATTGTACCACAAGAAATCAAAGGTTTTATTTCTTGTGAGCCTAGAAGATCTACTAGAGCTAGACGAGCTCCAGAAAGACTGATTGATAATATGTAGTTAACATACTTACAAGTTTTCTTTTAATTACAAGGACTGTAATTGACATTTTATGAGTTTTGAGATAATCTTTTGAGGATTATTAACAGTTACTGTTTTGTTTTGAAATGCAATTCAAAGTATTGGCATGGTTTTAACACATCTAGTTGATGTTAACATAATTTTATCTGGAATTTACAGTTAACAGTTATTGTTTGCAATTGTTTAAAGTATGATTTTAAAATGATTAAAGAGGGAGAAAGTGTGGTATAACGTAACACCCCTATATATCTGCGGCAGTAGACTCTTCCAGCTGATGTAACACTGTGCTGGCAGTTCTCACAATGGTAGAATAAAGTGAACTCTGAATTTTAAGTGCTCAAGTTATGTGTACTCAATTCGTTTATTTATCCCTCATATACGACACTTATGTTTTAGAATGTGCTTACAAACTTCGAATACATGGTGTTCGTGTGATTTTTGTAGACTCGGATAAATCGTGATTTTACCGATTGTCTTTTACGAGCAAGAATTCATTGAAACCATAGATTAATAGTTTTTATTATTTTGTATTTGTTTAAGTGAAACGAGATTGTCCATACTTACCTACTTGAGGCTGTCAGTAAACATATTAAGACCGTGATTTACTGCAAATTAAAGCGTAATAAATGTAGTTGTAACTCTAGTGCTAAGTGGTAACTCTGATACAAATTGATTACATACCCAAAAGCTAAAAGTAATAGTTGCAGTTGTTATACAGTGTTGTTTCCAAGCTGTTTGAGCGAAAGGTGTGTAGTGGCGAAATATTTTAATATCAACTAATGGCGTTTATCAGTCGCAATATAAATGCAACACCCTTGAGTAATGATGTTAAGCTATAAGTAAATAAATACACAGACGATTGAATAGGTTCGCCGGAATATCATTCATGTGGACAAATTAAATTATTATGCAATCGAATGGAAAGTCGAAAGGTCTATGCGATTGATATCTTTAACAATTATGAGAGTCATGACTTCCGAGGTGCCAGTGGCGACTAGGACGGTTTCACATCGCCATATGAGTGAAATAACTTACGGTGTAATACCCCGATCATAAAAACAACTACCATCTGGGCTTCAACACAATGTCATTATCAAGAATGTTGACCACATCAAGGAACTAGAACACCGACTCTGTCAAGAAGGGCCCCACTAGTTTTGGCAAATAGTAGGGTAAGTATCCTGACAGATATGGAAGAAAAAGTTTATATTGTCAATTAAAATGGATGACATATGACCCCATGAGTAACTTTAAATTTACATGAGCAACAATGGACTCTTTGATATGGGAAACAACAGGCAAAGTTTCAACAAAACCATTGTTTATTCTAGAGTGGTGTTGATGTTAAGATCTACAAATATTTGCTGGTGGTCACTGTAGTAGGTCTAAATCTGGATAATGGACGAAGTTTTATGATTTCTCAACCATACATGGTCTATATGCGAACCACGTTGATACGTGGGAACTAATGAGCACTGATGAAACCCCATGACAGCAAATTTGAATACAATACGATTAGTATTTCAAAAGTTAGAGCATGGAATAGAAAAACGAACGAGAGCATGAAATAGAAAAACGAACGATCGACCAATCAGATTGCAGTGTGCAAGTATGTAATGCGCTAAACGTGATGAAAGTCGTGCTTGAGCGGCGTATTCATATGATGAAGACTGAGAACAAAGTTGAATAAAATCGGATCACTCTTTCAAAAGTTAGAGCACGAAATAGAAAATCGACCAACCAGATTGCAGTAGCAAATAAGTAACGGGCTTGAGCGGCATATGCATATAATGAAAATTGACAGCAAATTTGAATAAAATCGGATCACTCTTTCAAAAGTTAGAGCACGAAAAAGAAATACGGACGGGCGCACAGACAGACGGACGGACGGACAAGCCGATTACTACAGGGTACCCGTTTCTTTTCGATGCGGGACCCTGATAATGTAGGCATAACTAGGAAGATGGAGAGATATAACCACAATTCGGAAGATATGGGAACATAACCAGGGAGTGGTGAAAACATTACCATGTTATGTACCAGCTCTGCTTCGTTAGTCTTCGAAACATAAAACAATAAGCGACACAGACCCTGTGTCGTTCATTAATGTTCTTATATATAAATTGTAGGTCACTTACCTCAATTTAAACCCTCTAGCGCTTTCCTAAACAATTGCCGTCCCGTACGATCCATTAAACAGAAACTAGCCATGCATATTCGTGTTGAAATCAAATACTAATCAACAGTGCTACCTTGCGAAATTTAGCCTTTCAAACGGTCTTTTTGAGCTTACCGTGAGATTTGGCGGGACATGCATATGGGCGGAGTTTGTCAATGCTTGTCACGTGATTTGCCAGCAAGACTAGTTTAGTATTTGATTTTTACAAATGGCAAAATATCACTGAGAATCTAGTCTCGCGTGAACCAGACACTTCGCGTTAACTTGCGATCCGCTACAAGTGTCGGGTCACACAACATACAACATTTTGCAAATAATCATGGCCGCCACCGTTATCGGGCTATAATTGAACTTGTGTTCTGATAAGCTCTTTTTAAAATAATATTTCAAACTTTGAATCGAATCCAAAACCTATCTGTTTAAATGCAAATTAATTAATTTTACATTTATCTGTGAAGTCTGAAACATAATTTATACCGTGGCGTAAGAACACGTGTTATAAACTTAGAGGTAGTAAACAACGTGTGTACTGGCTAAATACAGCATGTTTCAGACTCAACAAATACATTTAAAATGAATTAATTTGTATTTAAACAGATAGGTTTTGGATTCGATTTTAGTTTTGAATTTTTTTTTTTTAAAAGAGCTTATCAGACGATAGCCCGACACGCTGGCGGCTATGGTTTTTCGCAAAATTGTGTATGTTATGTTACCACTCTAGTAGTGGGTCGCATGTTAAGGCTGAAGGGTCTGGTTCACGCGAGACTACTGAGAATCCCCGTCCTCAACGAGTAATAGCTTTTATTATGCGTATACTTGATTTCTGTTATATCGGTTATATTCAATTTCTGCCTTCATTCGTGAAATAAAAGTTAAATGTCTTTCACTGTGCGGGCTATGTGCAGAGGTATATATGGCAGCATGGCTGGGTGCGACCTTGTGTTGCCGATAGTTCGAACTAGCAGTGTTATCTCCTTGTTTTATCAGAAATATGGTGCAAGTGTGACAATGGGAGAAATAGAGTTTGACCGCGGGACTCGCCTTGTCTCCTGAAGAGGGACTTAAACTAAAAAAGGGTTTGAAGAAGATGTCTGGTATAGTGATGCGCTGTGGACAATACAGTAACGGTACAGGCCGATGGAAGAGACTGGGCATAACCTGGAAACCGATGATACAGTAATCTCTAAAAGATTTATACACATATATACAATCCATTATTTTGCAGGTATCGTATCACTTGGTACATAGATCCAATGTATAGTATATATATATATATATATATATGGGTTATAGATATAATAAACCTTGTTCTTATCGACTATACCCCGGGTGGATCAAAGCGCATTTTGACTGATCAACGTGTATACAGGTAGGCCTTTATTTAAGGTTAAGCCATGTGATACGACAGGACACGCTTTGATTTTTTTCGTTGTTATATTGATTGGACTGAAACAATACACAAGACTATATATATTGAATACAAAAATAGTTGTCACGCCATCGCATGTGCATACGAACATGTAGGCCTACATTAACAATGAACGAATCAATTGCCATCTAAATTGGACAGATAAGATGTTAACGATTAATTCATCCGATCCACCATTTATTTATGATTTTGCTTGGCGAAGGTTACTGAAGGTCACTTTACTGATATAACAGCGGTCATTGAGTAGATGGTTAAGGGAACTCCGACACAATCATGCCACTGACAACTGGAACTCATGGTCCCCTTGGTGATGAATATCCGTTTTAAAATGCTCCACTTTACCGATGTGGTAACTCTTGCGACACTCTTTCCATATCGATGGTTAACATTTCCGATAATTTCATCTATGCTTTTGATATATAAGTGGTAACGACCTGGGAATTTCCGGGAGAACGGTGACTCCGATTCGTTTCACAATGTTGCAGAATGTGTTTACGGATCGTCTGCAATGTACCTGTTGAAGGCCGCTCTGGAGAATTCGGGGGTGAAAATAATAAATGTAGGATAGGTTAAATTTTATTATCCAAAGATTTAGATCTTGTCGACGGTCTCATGTCAGACAATAATAAAGCTCCAACGCAGATACTTGAAATTAATGTAGAGGACAAAATTTGATTGTTGTAAAAACAATTTTTGGGAAAGAATCATAATTAGGAGATAGCCTACTTCTATTCTCTTGATGCTTGTCGTGTAAATATATCGTACATCTTGTAATTGTAATGGAATCTAATAACATTTCCTCATGGAATCTAATAACATTTGCCTCAAGTGGTATACAGAGGTTAATTGGGTAATGCACTCATATACTTGAGTTTCATTGGAAATTCATATATAGGAGGTATTATGGCCAATATGGCGGATCCTCACCCATTAGGTAATTACAATAATACTAGAATGATCAACAATTATAAGATTAACGCAGAAATGAGGAATTATAACGACCGTAAAATTTATCCACGATTGTCGGGTATACTTCCTCATGGATCAGTTCTTATTGAAACAGGATCTGAAAATATAACAAAGTTTTAATGAAAGGAAAATACGACAGCTTAGTACATGCACAGCGAGGCCTGATTGTCGATAGACCACAACCCCTTAAGGTCTGTTTATACAGAGTGCGGTTTGCGGTGCGGCGTCCGGTGTACGGTTGCGGCGTGCGGTGCGGTGACGCGGTTTGCACGTTTTGTCGTTCATATAGGATACGGCAAAACGGATGCGGTTTACTCGAGGGTTACACTGTCATGACGGCCTGGTCAAT
>JAUELC010091867.1:0-11926 GCA_031471745.1 Cryptochiton stelleri
GGTCTGTTCTTAATTAGTTATACTAGTTAATCAGTAATAACTTAACATGGTACCACGTGATCAGTACATTATACAAACGGCGCTCTCTGAGCTATGTTGTCGTCTTGGTCTGTTCTTAATTAGTTATACTAGTTAATCAGTAATAACTTAAAGTGGCCACTTTAAAGGCTGTTAGCAACTGTTGAACTGTAAATGTGGAAGACGATCCCATCTCGATATCTCTCTGGAAACGACAGTTTGAAGTAAGTGGCATGGCGATCGGACGTCATGTCCAATTGAACATCATAATACACCTTGACATACGGACTACGTTTTAATAAAACATATTTATTTGGTATTGAATTATACTTGGGTGTTATGATATAAACCATTTGGCATTAATAAATGCGTGTTTTGTACTTCTAACAAATGCGTATCCCCTGAAAACATTGGTCCACACAGTCTACACAGAAGTATTTGGTGTCGTACAGGCAATTAAAAAACTGCATACTCTGGGCGTGCACCTCCGTCAAACCCGAACTGAAATATGAGAAATATTAGAAATAGTCGATATGGCCGATATCATACTACAAGTGTATTTTATCGAATTTAAATGTCTCCCTATTGTTTGCATGTGTATGCTGCAGACAATACTATCGGATATGGGCGTGCAACCTTTTGGAGTGAGTAAAGATAGACGTGTCCACTGCCACAAGCAGCAAGAGAGGCTGAAGTCAAGAATTGGATGCGCACACTGTGAAAATATTGTCTGCTAAAACTTGTAGATACAACGTAAAATTCATCTCCACACTGGACATTTTCATTAAACTTAGATTCTAAGATGTCGCTACTATACTAATTTGTGAATATTATTTTCTTACGTTGACATTTTTTTTAAATTCTGTTGCCGTTGAATGTCACAGCAAAAATCGCAATTAAAAGTTGATCGTTTTCCGGGAATTAAAGAGTAAGGGGATTTCGATACTAAAATGTAATTGTAAATTATACTGTATGTGTGCTATTCATATTTAATAGAAATAATGTTATTAGTGGTTTCCGTAAACCTCTCTTATCCCATTAATTTTCGACTTCATTTGATATCGAAGATATAAAAAAGGCTTATGCCACGGAAACAGTCAGGTAAGGTGTAGAAGACGGAAAGGACACATACATGTATGCGATGCCTTCCAGACTATCAGAATTTACGAGATGTGGTTTAATGCAAAGCCCCCAAATGAAGCAATCCTCGTAAGACTCCGACAGGACCATTAAGAAAATGCTTGATCAAAAAGCAGTTGTATACAGGGTTACCAGTACAGGCTTTAGATTTGTAGCGTATTGGAAACCACGTTTTATCGTTCGGTGATATACAAATGGTCCTTTGCTCCGACAGTACGACTCTCGAAAGGCAACGTTCGGAATGCTCCATTACTGAGACGAAGATCCTGATGATGGGTTGAGTCCAGCATCTTCACGTAGCTGACACGTGCAGGGCCGTTCACTATGGAGCCATATACCATCTTTGAGCCATTCAGACAGCGATAAAGATTTATAATAAGTTTCGTTCGATCGGCACGCCAATTGGTGCTCGACACCTTAATTGTTTCAAAAGCCTTTATATGTTTAGCCTTTAAAACGTTTATCTGGGAGAAATGATACCTTATTATCGAATATGAGCCACAAAAACATAGTCTCTAACTATATTAATTGTTTTTCGATTTTAGTTTTGGATAAGGATGCAATCTTCTTTTATTACAGAAATGTATCATGGCTGTCTTGGATGAGGAAACTGTTAACTCATTTGTCAAGGCCATTTCTCAATGTTGTTTAAAACCCCGTTCACACAATGTAAGTGCATATGAACGAAAAATGGTGTGATTTATGTTGAATTCGACACGTTGAATCAAATAAGACATGCTTAAATTATGTTCGACTAGTCGTATCAATTAATGAAGCGTGGCTTTAAATTAAGTTTTATTTCTGTGTGGTTCAAAATTGTTGTTCAAAATTTACCCATATTAAAATTACTGAAATGCCGAGATGGAATCACGTGTGGGACTATTCCTATTCACATATTTATTATTTAAGAGAGACTGTCCAGGGAAAATATATGGTTTGGTTGTGTCACAGAAGGACTTGTGTGCTTGCAGACCCGAATATTGTTTCAATCAAACGGTTAAAGTAAAAGTAATTCACAAACAGACTTGGTAAATAAATGTGTCCTTGTCATCGATGTTCCACAAACGACTGTTTGTATGAGCATTGTAGCCAATCATTGTAGACTGTAATGTGTAGGGGAGACAGGAGCTAAATTTAAGCTAACATGGTAGACTTTATATGAAGAAAACAATGTACTTTTAAGCTTGTAGGCGGGTGAAAGTTTCTATTCTGGCAATTTGTGAAAAATATGTAAGCGGTTGATAAAGACGGCTGACTAGGTTATGGGCAAATGTAACATCGTATTACAATTTCCCGTTCAGAATGTTACAGGTAAAAAACTATTTTCATTATTTCAGAATGGTTTGCAATCGGGAGTGAACTATTTGTCGTAGAAAGGAGCTGTAACACTTAGAGTATGGCACGAGACTTTGGAATGTGCCATGCTAAACTGTATCGCTACTGCAAGAAGCTAAGAGAACAACAACCTGACTTATCTCCATCAAAATACGGTTACAAAGCCAACAGTCGCGTATTCTCCCCAGATCAAGAAAAACAACTGGTTGACCTGCATGAATAGACATAATTGACATCGGACGGAATTAATTGTTTTATTTTAATTTTTAAAACTATAGTGTATGATAATTTTTTTATTGGGTTTAGTTTTTATTACAGAGATCGATGCGTCGTTTATAAAGTGCATGAATAACTTGATTGGGTTTAATTTACATTAAAAAGATCTATAAACGTTTTAATGCTTAACGCGATAGCATGAATAAGTTTTATTGACTATAATAAAGATGTTACCATGCTTTTATCTTAACTGCTGCTAAATGAACTTTTAAAAGTTAAATATAAGTGTTAATCAAATTTAAACATCCAACTAATTGGACAAACATATGTGTTTGTGTATATGAATTCGTGTGCTACATTTACCCCCTACCACTGGTACAATTACCCCTTACGATGGGGATATTGTAACACGACTTTTTTTTATTTTTAGATGCGAATAGCGTAAAACCAACTCGCTTAATATAACTCAAACCCAGTGGGATTTCATACTATAACATTCATCGTCCATTTTAAATATGTTTAAAAACTGTCTTAACTTTAACGAAGTTGGTAAGACCGATTTTCCAAAAAGTGTTACAACTGGCCCCGATCTCCCCTACAAATAAAATCTCTTGAGGTTGTCTTTCTGGAGAGGTCTCATCGATCCCTCAGCAGCGCTTTCAGACATGAAGTAACAATAGAGACAAACTATCTTAAATCTCATAGCTGGGGGTATATTGCGACTCATTTGAGCTCTTGATCTTTTTTTATAAAGCTGACACTCGTTTGTAGAGGCCATGTGGGTAGCTGGAACATTTGATGGGCTTAGTTGTCAAAGCCATCATGGCCATGATTTGATGGCTGTGCAAGCATATAAGACTGAACGATTTCTGGGCTATCCTTCCCTTCCTGATCCGACGCATCGATTAGAGAAGATATATTTGTATGTCCCAAAGCTATCCAGAACATTCCAATGGCACATGCCCTAGGATACGTTTGTATTGGTTCGCGTTGTGGCCTTCATTCGTCTAGACAACAATGTAGAAATGATTCTTTCAATGTGAGATTCATCTTACGAAGGAAACATAATGCCGAAGCGCCGTATCATTCATGCGTAAAATAGAAAGTGACATTTAATCAAAATGGTGGTAGCAAAATCAGGTAAAATTTGTTGAAGATTATTCTTATTGATGGACATTTTCTGTTACAAATCTTTGTTGAAAAGAAGAGCATTAAATAAATTGTGAAAAGGAATTGTCAATGATCATTGTCCATAGCCTGCCATTTTGCCTAAGTCCCTCATCCCGTAACATGATCAAACAAAGCGTGACAGATTGGGTTGAATTCTTCGACACAATATTGATCCTTTTGATTATTGATTTTTGTAGCCGACAAGAAAACTAACTTGCTTAGAGATTTGCACTGATACATCAATTCAACACATTGTTTATTTAGATACTGTGCAGTGCTGTAATCAATGTTGTATCTCTCATATTCTGTTCTGTGATTATGTTAAAATCATCATAGAATACAGACAACAAATGTACTAATGTATAAAGTATTAAATCGATTGTACCTCATAATCTGGTTTGGTGACAATTCCCGCTGCGATGATAAAGCTTGTTATAATGTCAAATGCATACGTTATGCTGTACTGAGTCGAAATCCCATCGCCAATAAATCTACAGATATCATTATTTTGGATTGAAGTTGTAGTACCAGAAATGTTCTTCTTTTGATACACTAAAAAACATCTTATCAAGAATAGCCCTCGCACGGCATTTTACATGTATACATATAGAAGCTCGCTTACGTTTCAGTTAGCTGATTATACTTTTGCTTTTAAAAGCATCTCTATAACATAAAAAAAAAATTATGTTGTTTTATATAACTGTATATATGACAGAACCCAGATTTCGCAATTAATCAAACAGTCACAGTTGTGGTCATATCTAGAACAAAAAGATGCTACGTTCGCGTCTGTGTGTCAGTGTTTTACGCATGCATAGATTGGCAGTCTTTACCGTTACAATACATTACAGAAGTATAATTGTATAATATCGTTTATCACGGCAGCCGTTTTAATTACAACTAATCCAAGAGGATGAACATTCTTCCCAAAGCCTATCCAATATTGGGGTCTTATTTGCCGTAAATGCACTTCACTAGGTGTAAACAAACTGATTTCTTTAAGTTTTCAGAACATTCAACATGCTACCGTATTGTTCGCTTCATGGATATAAATCATGTCGCTTTAAAATAAATTATCTTCATTACAGACGTCTAGTTTTATTTCTATCAAACCCATGTGCCTGTACAGGTATGCCAATCATGTATAAATTACTTATATCCCAAGAACTAATTTACCTATGTACTATTGGTGTCTGTAACCTTTGGGGTTTTTATACACTGCATCAGAACAAAATCTTTGCATTGTGCTGATATGTTTAAATGGAGGAAAACCCAATATCACGGTTCACTTGAATTGTGTTCGTGGGTTTTGAAGGCGGTGTAGCTTACAGTTATGGATGGCCTTGCTATTGTACACTTGACAAGAGGAATAATGATGATGCCTTGGTGTGAATGGACAATCTAGAACTCACTCGGGTGTTAAATAAAACATGGTATATGTAATGAAATCCGTTTTGTACGGATTTGAAACCCATGAGACGGAAAGAGATTTTAACACATTCAAAGGAGTTTTCTGGTTTAAGTCATAGTTCCAGAAAGGCAGGCTCGTGTTGGACGAACTTTAAAAAATAGTGTAATAATCAAATCCAATTACTTCTTTTCTCACACCCGCCTACGTATGTAACAGCCACATCGACTACTGCAATTGACAATATTTTCCACAACCTTCATAATGATGTCAGGTATTTTGATCGCATATGTCTATAGGCCGTGTTGGTCTTTTCGAAACTTTTCTTCTGTATTGATAGAAGGTTTTACCAGATAAACAAACACAGACTGGAATTTGTCCGATATCGATAACGCAAAAGAAGTTTTACATATTTTTTTCTGAACAATTTGATTTTCTGAACAATTTGATGATATTTTCCATAATTAATTCTCTATGATTACCTCACTGGATAGTAAATCAGTTAATAAAATCATGAGTCACACCAGCAAATTATATCGTCAATCGGACTTACAGAAAGCAAACACCAATTTTCGTACATATCGTAATAAACTTAACAATTTCCTTAGCATGGAAAAGAACAACTGTTATCATAGAAAAGTTGAGCATGATCAAATTATACGAAAACAGCTTGAAGCGTTCTAGATAAACCGTACAAAATACAAATACATGTCTTAAGGCTTGACGACACTCAACTTACAGGGACAATTGAAATGACCAAAAAATGCGAGGAATATTTGTTAACAGTGCCAACTTCTACAACTTGTGAAATAAATAGTGTTACTGCCAGTTTGAACATTATGCAGCACGATAGGCTAGTAATAGACCTTCCATTCTAAAAATGCCTTTAGCATAATATCTGATCCACTATTAAAGTTATATAGTAAATTTGTCTTTTGAGTTAGGTATAGTACCAGACAAATCAAAGACCACTCTTGTAACACTAGTACACAAGTCAGGTGACAAAGCACTGTTCTACAATTATCGCTACCTATAGGTTTTATCTTAAAAAGGTGACATGTAAAAAAGTAAGCGACTTCCTCATAATGTCATAGGCCCAAGTCAATTTGAATTTACACTCAATTGTTGTATTTCTTCAGCGATTATTTCCCTTGATGATAATGTTCTAACTGCTAGGGAATCGAGCCAATCCAGCATTGCTACATTCCTGAACTTGTCAAGGCTTTCAAAGTATTTAGCCATCAAATGTTTATATAATCCATACAGTATTTGCCTCGGTAGTTAAACAACTTTTAAATGCCACTCAAATATGTTATTATGCGAATGGTCAATAGTTGACAAAAGTTGCTAGTTTGACTAACCTTAATCCTAGTCAATTTTCAATCTTTAAACACAGACATAAAATTTAGGCTAGAAAAGAACAAACTCAGCTCACATTATTAGCAATTAGCTCTGTCTTACCACATGAGAGATAATAAAACGATACAGATGTATATAAACAGTACTGCAAGACACTGGTAATGTGTTGAAACAACAATGCCCCACAATTGTTTAAGTGTCCCTGCTGTTTTTATACATAGTTATTTAGTAAGCTAGGTGTCACAAACGTGACTTTTTGTATATTGTATGGCAGAGTTTGTATTGTAACTGTTATAACACTGCGAGGAGTTTGCTTTGTGTGAATGTATTTAAAATTCCCGCCGTAACTTGACAGCGATGCTATACCATTTGAAATAAATGCTCTTGGTTCACTTTCAATAATAGTGCAATAATACGTATTGCTGAAGCCATGATTGATAGTGATGTGCTTTGTGGGAACTAGGAATGTTGTCATTACAAAGTAAAAAACATGAGCAGCATTAAAAGGCGATGGTGTTGTTTTAATTTTAATCCACATCAGATAGACCAATACCTCGGAAATTACGCCAATACCTCGGAAATTACGCTACATCAATGCAAGCATAACCAAAAATCTATCCAATATCATCGCCTGAATTAAAGTGTTTTAAAACGAATGAGACGAATATTGTCAAGGAAATTAGTATTTATACTGATAGTTCTATATTATTTGTTTCTTCTGCCATCTTCAAACACGTGCGTCTGTTTAGAATGTACCTGCCAATCAAAGTCTGAACTCCCGTGGAACGTTTTGTAATCTACTCACTGGTTGGTTGATTAAATCGCTTTGCACGAAAGTGA
Source organism: Cryptochiton stelleri (assembly GCA_031471745.1). Lineage (NCBI taxonomy): Eukaryota > Metazoa > Mollusca > Polyplacophora > Chitonida > Mopaliidae > Cryptochiton > Cryptochiton stelleri. The sequence goes on from JAUELC010091867.1 coordinate 7,487, forward strand.
AACTGGAACGGGATTTTGCCCCAACCTTCGACGGTGGTGAATTGCAATTCACCAGAGAAGGTTTACCCTGGTTAAGATCCCCCTTGACCTTAATATGTAACACTCAGCTATGACATGTTCAGACTTTTTGCAATAATTACAAACCACACTATTAGACTGTTGGCCACTGTGTGATTTAGAGCTGTTTAGATTTTTAGTGTTACATTTATTAGGGCGTTTGGCTAGATTTTGAGTGTGATTCGATGGACGATCGAAATGTGTTGAATTTGTCTGACTGATTACTCCTGTTTGAAAATGGTTAAGTTGATTTGTGTGTTAATAAATATTCAGCAGCCACTGTGGCAGTAGTTTCTGTAATCCTAATCCCTTTATCGCCAATGAATGTTTTGACATCGTTAGGAATAAATCTTCTAAATTTCTTTGAAACAGTCATGAAATAACTGACGATATGCTCGAGGAATTTCGGGCACATAGTTCATATATATATAGGATGTGTTTGTTACTTACAAATAATAATGAATGGGAGTAAAGTCCAGTTTATAAAACAAACATTTGGCCTTGTATATAGTTCTGGATGTTGAAAAACCTTCTCGGGGAATATAAAAATATTGATCCACGTGGGAGTTAAAACTCCGATACAGGGAAGAGCTCTATATACGCATATAACACTTGCGTAACAGTCTGTTGAACCTCGGGTGTCGAAATCCAGGTACTGCGAAAAAAGTGTCTGTGTCGATATCACTTCTGAAAACGTACATTCACCTGCAGGAAAATTCCACGCAGGGAAGTAGTTTTTAAATGGACAGTGAAAGGCTAAAAATTTAAACAAATATTATTACTGTTTGAAATCAAGTGTGGATTCGTATAAGAACTGGTAAAAATTTAACTGGAGAGAATCGGAACACAAATACTCCGTAATGACCTGGTTGATTACTAAATGTATAGTATGACAGAACATTCCAGAGAATGGCCTGCTATGATACTGTTAACTTATGACAATGCAGCATATAATTATTGTCAATAAATATAATGGATATACTTTTGTCTTTTTCACTATTATAAAATTTAAATTACAGCGTCTTGAACTTGCGGTCTGTTTTTCCGATTGGTCTGGTTCATCCAAATAGACAGGTACATGAAGTCTGCTCTATATATAGCTTCTTATCCTACTTCCATTGTTGTAGAAAAACATTGCAGTGAGCATCGAGCTACAAACTATAGAATAAAACGACTTCCGTGGTTTCCGTAAAAAAGTTATTATTGGATAAAGTTTGTACACTCTTGCCAGACTGCTCTCACTACACTACTTGATTCATGGTATACTTCAATAGACAAAGGGGAATTGATAGCATTTGTTTTTCTTGACCTTTCGAAATATTTTGATCTGGTTGATCATTCTACATTATTATAAAAAAATGTATATTTATAGAATAAAAAACAAATCACATCATTTATTTAAATCTTACTTAATGAACTGAAAACAAAGTGTATTATTCCGGGGTGAACAATCCCAAAATGAAACTGTACAAGTTGGGTGTGCCTCAGGTTTCGATCCTCGGCCATCGGATGTTTTTGTTATACATCAACGACTTGCCTTTACATACGAACGCTGTCGAATGCGACATGTTTGCCGATGACACGTTCATGTATGTGTCCGGCAAGAGTATACGAGAGATTGCAAATAAATTAAATAGTGGCTTAGAACATGTAAACAAATGGTGTGTTAATATAAAGATGAGTACTAATGCCGAAAAAACAATGTGCATGTTAATTACTACCAACCAGATTGCTGGATTTTTCGAACAGGGGTCCTAAATACTCTAACCCAGTGTAGATAAACGGTATGGACTGGGATACACACTGTTTTGGTAAAGGTGCCATGTCTGGCATTCGTCATGCCGCTTTCATGCTTGCGACAGATAGTACAGTCCTTAAAAACAGTCTTGACAGCTGCACGACCCAAAATTCTTGTCTTAGAAAAAATAGAGTCTGATCTTCCACTGTGAAACAGTTTGTTGTGGAAGCGTACATTGACCAATCTTCTAAAGAAGTGCTGCTTTGGGAGTAACTTTGGCATTCTTGCTCTATAGGTTAGGTCAGCGTTTCCAAGTCTCCCTCTGCAGCGCGACACCGTTTTTATCTAAGATTAAGCCGAGTTGAGGAGCCAAATTATTGGGTTTGTTATGACAAAGAGAGGTAAGTACGTCACCAAAGTACTGCGTTTGAATATGTTGTTCCCATAGAAGTTTTGCTTTAGTTATTTCTTGTACAGTTATTGGACCACTGTTGATGATAGTTTACGCGGCTTTGCCAAGAATCTAAGACACCATGAAATTACTCTGATCAGTTTTATCAGTGATGATGTAAGCCAGAATGTTCATTTCGAGTGGAGGGTTATTAACGACACACTAACTTTGAGTTTCTGGAATGGTAAGGTTAACTTCACTGCTACCTGATGTTGAGATGTTGAGATGTTGAGATGTTAGTTTGTTCTGGAGGTACCCACGTTGGTTAGGTTGAGTCTGTATCCATCTGACATACAGGTCCATGTTGCCAAGATGTTTGATTATCCAGTTTAGCCAGCTGTAGGAATGGTTGGTTGTCTTCGCCTTCAAGTTGATATATACAGTGGTCGAGTAAGCTAGTATTGAATCATCATACAAACAGAGAAGTTGAAAAGCTCTTTGTCCTGCGGGAGTGGAAGCGACACAGCTAGGGAATGATATTTGAGAAATAGTTTCCAGCGACTAAAACTCTTTTTTTCCATTCTAGTCGGTTCTCGTCGGACACCTCACCATCCCAATCAACATTTTCACGCCAAAGTTTGTGTAGGAGTAATTTAGCTTGGAGTACGATAGGACTTACTAAACCCATGGGATGGAACACAGGTGCTACTACTTGTAAGATAGTTCTTTTCGTGGGCATTCCGTCTTTTATTTGGGGCAGATTTGGGGCAGACAAATGGTTTTACATATCCCAGGCAACGCCTAAGACTGAGTTTAGTTGCAGCGATCGGATGGTGGAATTTGCTGAAGAAAGTCTAATGAATTGGGACACTCTCTCAGATTTATGGAAGAAGAGCTGAAGTTTTTTTTTAGCCTCCGTGTAAAAGTCAATAGCACTATCTAAATTTTGACAGCCGGTTAGGACATTGTCCACATATAGATGTTCAGTTATTTGTATAGCAGTTGGACTTCCTACCTTGTTTAGATGATAGAGTGCTATAGCTCCTGACAGAAATGGACTGGAAACCACTCCAAAAATGGTACTGTTGAAAGGGGTAAATCTGGTCATTTGTTGCAAAGGGAGGCAATCCTGGATCCTTTAGCCAGAAGAATCTTGTTACGTCTCGTTCAGTCTCTTGAAGTCCGACTTGGAGGAATGCCTTTTCAATGTCCGCTATAACAGCGACTGGATAGGTCCGGAAGCGGAGAAGTAAGGCACACAAATCCTGCAAAATAACTGGACCACGGTATAGACATTCATTTAAACTGAGAGATTGTTTGTTTGTCTTTGCCGATGCGTCATACACAAAACGCAACTTAGTAGTTGCTTTGTCTGGGATGAATACTGCGTGGTGTGGCATGTAATGCTTTTTGGACAATGACGTTTGTTCAGTGTCAATCTTTTCAATTATACCCTTTAATTCTTGATCCTTTATGGTTGTGTCATATTTCGATAACAATTCAGGAAATTTATGAATTTTTTTCGTCAGGGATTCAAATCTTTAGAAAGCAAGTTCGTTGTTTTCCGGTAGTTCAAGTGTAACATCTTTCATGGACAAGTAACAAAGTATCTACCATTCTTCATCATAATGGTTTCATTGAAATGTTGTCTGGCAGTTTCATCATCAATGGCCTCCGAAAAGTCATGGATTCCAATAGATTCCAGTTTCCAGAAATCCTCAAGATCAGGTTGTATTTGTAGAGATTTATCTGGTGGACTGTATATAGATAGTTTGGATAGTTTAGATAGGAAAGAATTTCAAAATGAAAGAGCAATCATACTTATCTCTATTTCCGGTGGTTCTGTGGTCTGTACCGTTCGTCTGGAGATAATCCATCCAAACAAAGCATCTGCTAAAGAGACGTGTTTACAAAGCAAGTTCCAAGATTTACAAGTGTTAAGGTCAAAGGGCATTCTATGCATAACGCCAGTTATTTTGGGAACCACGTTTTTAGTTATGGTTAGAAATTGGTCATCTTTAAGTTTGATTTCAAAGGAAACAGTTGGAGAAAAAATAGTTTGTGGACGTTACGAGCCAAAAGTCATAAGTGAAATTTGTTCCTTTTCTTTCCCAACACAGAGGCCTAGCTGCTTAACTAATGTCTCTGTTATGTACGTTCTATGGCTGCCGTAATCTAAAAGCAGACGAACAGTTTTATTTGAAGAGCACTTGGGGTTTTTAACTTGCGTAGTGGCGGTCTGCATAAGAATGAC
>JAUELC010091978.1:0-18714 GCA_031471745.1 Cryptochiton stelleri
GGTATAGCACCTTTATTCCTCTTTATTTGTATTCAATGGTGGATCGAATGTCCGGTATAGCACCTTTATTCCTCTTTTATGCTATTCCATGGTGGATCGAATGTCCGGTATAGCACCTTTATTCCTCTTTAATGGTAGTCCATGGTGGATCGAATGTCCGGTATAGCACCTTTATTCCTCTTTTATGCTATTCCATGGTGGATCGAATGTCGGGTATAGCACCTTTATTCCTCTTTAATGGTATTCCATGGTGGATCGAATATCGGGAATAGCACATTTATTCCTCTTTAATGGTATTTCATGGTGGATCGAATGTCCGGTATAGCACCTTTATTCCTCTTTTATGCTATTCCATGGTGGATCAACTGTCCGGTATAGCACCTATATTCCTCTTTAATGGTATTCCCTGGTGGATCGAATGTCCGGTATAGCACCTTTATTCCTCTTTAATTGTATTCCATGGTGGATCGAATATCGGGTATAGCACCTTTATTCCTCTTTAATGGTATTCCATGGTGGATCAACTGTCGGGTATAGCACCTTTATTCCTCTTTAATTGTATTCCATGGTGGATCGAATGTCCGGTATAAAACCTTTATTCCTCTTTTATGGTATTCCATGGTGGATCGAATGTCCGGTATAGCACCTTTATTCCTCTTTTATTGTATTCCATGGTGGATCGAATGTCCGGTATAGCACCTTTATTCCTCTTTAATGGTATTCCATGGTGGATCGAATGTCCGGTATAGTACCTTTATTCCTCTTTAATAGTATCCCATGGTGGATCGAATGTCCGGTATATCACCTTTATTCCTCTTTAATGGTATTCCATGGTAGATCAACTGTCCGGTATAGCACCTTTATTCCTCTGTAATTGTATTCCATGGTGGATCGAATATCGGGTATAGCAGCTTTATTGGTATTCCATGGTGGATCAACTGTCCGGTAAAGCACCTCTATTCGTCTTTAATTGTATTCCATGGTGGATCAAATGTCGGGTATAGCACCTTTATTCCTCTTTTATGCTATTCCCTGGTGGATGGAATGAACAATGCTGCGTCTAATGTTTTTTTCACTACTTAGAATATACCCCAAATTACCATCTGAAAGGAATGGAACGAGTTTAAACGAGTTGTCTCCCCTAACCAGAAAAGCGCTAAGTATACTGTCAGTAAATATCATCGTTCCTACTGTTAGACGATTGCCATATCGTACAGGCGGCCCTCTGGCTAAGGGCAGCATACATGTTCCGAGTATAATCATGATGCCTTAACTTAGCACTGGATGAACATCAATCAATCGATCAATCAATCAATCAATCAATCAATCAATTAACGAATCAATCAACCAATCATGTTTATAAACCTCTTTATAAAAGGTATTGTGTTCTTGAAATGTTCATAATGTTTATAAACCTCTTCACATAAAGTATTGCGTTCTTGAGTTGTTCATAATGTTTATAACCTATTTATATATTAAAGGTAATACGTTCTTGAAATGTTCATAATGTTTATAACCTATTTATATAAGGTATTGTGTTTCTTGAAATGTTCATAATGCTTATAAACCTCTTCAAATAAGGTATTGCGTTCTTGAAATATTCATAATGTTTATAACCTATATGTATAAGGTATTGCGTTCCTGAAATGTTCCTTATGTTTATAACCTATTTGTATATGGCATTGCGTTTTTGAAATATTTATAATGTTTATAGCCTATTTGTATAACGAAGTCTATTAACTAGAAGTATGCAACTCCCATTTAGGTAGTGTACAAGGCATTGAAGTCCAGCATATACTAGTGACGTCAAATATCAGGTCCTTGTCTTTTTTCTCAGTGCGGAATGGCGGGTAATTCACATTGTGACATCAGCTAGAGCTGATTGGTAAAAAAGGCTGACCCTTATCAGGGTCTGTGATCAAGGTACAACTTTCCATAATCGGGGAAATATAAAAAACATAACCTGTGAAGGAAGTGACATTTTTGAAATCGTTCCACGTATTTTGTTATGTATTTTATCTAGATTCTAATGCTATTTATTTTATAAAAGAATAATATTTATCAATACAGTACATTGACAAATAAATGGCCAGTTGTGGTGAAGTCATAATAGACGAGTTTTACGGTGCGGCCTTTTAGTGTAACCGGCTGTCACAAATATAAATTTCCCATCGTTCATCAGTAAAAAAATCTGTGCTCTACCGAGTTTAATTCTGTGCTACGTCACATCATGCGTTATAAGAGAGTGCTTGGTCTACAACGCCGGGGACACTACCTAAATGGGAGTTACATACTTCTAGTTAATAGACTTCTGGAATAAGGTATTCCGTTATTGAAATGTTTATAATGTTTTTAAACCTCATATATAAGGTATTGCCTTCTTGAAATGTTCATATTGCTTATGAACCTCTTCACATACGGTATTGTATTCTTGAAATGTTGATAATGTTTTTAAAGCTCCTATATAAGGCATTGCGTTCTTGAAATGTTCTTAATGCTTTTAAACCTCTTTATATAAGGTATTACGTTATTGAAATGTGCATTATGTTTATAATCTTTTTATATAAGGTATTGCGTTCTTGAAATGTTCTTAATCTTTATAGCCTATTTATAAACGGTATTGCGTTCTTGAAATGTTCTCAATGTTTATAGCATATTGATAATATGTATATTGCGTTCTTGAAATGTTCATGTTTATAAACCTCTTCACATGAGGTATAGCGTTCTTGACATGTTGTTAGTGATTTTAAACCTCTTTATGTAAGGTATTGTGTTCTTGAAATGTTCTTAATGTTTATAACTTAGTTATATAAAATATGGTGTTCATACCGTTTATAAACCTGTTTATATAAGGTATTGCTTTCTTGAAATGTTCACAATGTATTTAAACCTGTTTATATAAGGTATTGCGTTCTTAAATGTTCATAATGTTTATAAACCTCTTTATATAAGGTATTGCGTTGTTGAAATGTTCTTAATGTGTAAGGTATTACGTTGTTGAAATGTTCATAATGTTTATAAACCTGCATGTTTATACAAGGTATTGCTTTCTTGAAATGTTCATTATGTTTTTAAACCTCTTTATATAATGTATTGTTTCCTGGAAATGTTCATAAATTTTTTAGAACATCTTTATATAAGGTATTACGTTGGTCATAATATTTAATATGAACATTCTCTGTACGTTATACGTGTACACGCTGTCCATTTTATTATTGATATACATCTGCAAAACATCTCTTTTTTAATAGAACGTGATCACATGTTAAACCTTTACATCGCTCCTTTAATGGCAGCCATCTGAATAAACAGAATGTCACTTCATTTAACTGCATAGGTCTGCTGGTCTCTGAACAGATATGACAATAAAAGTCCGTGAAAAATAGATATTAAAGGCGTTAATTAATAACTACACAAACTGGCGTTTAATTGTTTATTCAGAGTGACAGAATTTAATGAAGACATTCGTCTCTTGTTCGGTTCAAATCAACTTGTGGCTAATTCTGAGGATTATGTATGAGCTGACTGCTGGTCCAATAGATGCACTGTGTTATGTTCAGATCGATATTCTGGCTGAAATCGGCTGAGAGACTCCACGACGACTGGTCGATCCTGACAACAGGGAGGCGGAAAGCAGGCGGGCCAGAGTCATGGTAAAAGAGCTACACCCAATTACCACAGGTCTCCTGGAACTAGGTTGAACAATAGAAGTCCCGGGCTATAAATACAGATTACCGCCCGGACATGGAGAATCACATGGTAACATCAAAAGAACCACACTGGCCACATAGTCTGAAAGTGTATCGGTGAAGACAGATTGATATATACATATATACGGAATATTGGACAGTAGCATTATATCTATATCTTATGAACGTTGAGATGTATATTATAGGTTGATGATAGTAAGTGTGACATTTGACAATTTCTAGTAGGAATACACGATTTCATCTATCATGTCGAGATCATTTCTTGTGGACTCATTAATTTTAAAAAAGCCCAGGGATGATGGTGAATCTAGATCATTAGATGAACGGATTTTAGGACGGGTTGTTGAACGGGTAAGTGAGAGGGCTGTGGTTACTCGCCCTCATCAAGCACACCATCCTCACGGGCGCAGTGACCACCTGGAAACATCTCACATGCACAGGCACCACCTCGCTGAGCACCATGCCTCGTTGGCTAGGTGTTTTCCTCGTACACCAGCTGATCTTATAGGGCTGTATACTAACAACTGTCCGATGTGTATCCACCCGTCCACTCAGCTGATTTCAACCGCTCAGACCCCGCTACCAATGATAAAACCTTTGACGACGATGATTTCATCCCCGGGGTTACACGGCACAAGCTACCCCGTATCCTCTCCTGATCACCTTGATATCTCCCGGAAAACATCGAATCATCGTTCCCTGACCACGAGTCTGCAGACTCCAGACTTTACCACCGTAGATCCGCGAAGACTACGATACCTTAGTTTAGGTGAGTTAGAAATATATTATTGCGTAATAACAACACTTAATACACATGTTAAGAATTAAGATACACAAACTTTGTGAAATAAAGATTATAATAATGTTAAAAAATTATAAGACGATAGCAATGAGTTTATTATTCCAGTTTATTGCAGTATTTTGCTGAGGGGATATATATTAAAGATTAAGCATATCAAAATATATATTTATTTGTTTTGAATGAAAGTCGAAACGAACAATATTAATTAGGCTTATCACAATAAAACAAACTGAATGTTAGCCACTTACATAATTGTAAACCAACAAAACATCCTAGTTATATTACAGACTATTATGTTTTTCAGTTTACACTCAGTTAGTATTGAGACATGTATTTTTTATAACTGTAAGAGAAAAAAAGATAGTGCTTTAATTCAATACGTTTTTAATTAAGCTTGTGGGCAAAAACTGTGTTGAAGGGAAAGCGCATAAAGAATGACAGCTTCGCTTTAATGACTCGATTAGTGAACTTTCACGCCTGGTTTCATGTCGTAATTTGTTGGATTTATTCCCCGTGTCTTGAATCACAGTCTTATGGCGTTCAGTCGAAAACAATAAACCATTTATTGTCTTTGTTAAATGAAGTTTTAATGGGATAGATGGGGAGAAAATAACCTGGCCAATGTATAACAATAGGTATATCACATATGGCGGGGTCCTTCAAGCGGAGTCTAGTAAACACATTGAAAGAGATGCCTGATATCAAACAGATTGCCCCCATAGTTTATAGCCCTGTGGTTGCCCCAATCACAACACACATTGATAGTGTGATTTAAAATCGAGTAGATATATGTTCTGTTACAGCTGTGACCAGGTCACTGTGGCCTCCAGGTCAATTCAACATAAAACTAAAAATCCACAATTCTAAGGTGCAACTCTTTTGTTGTGAACGCTGCGGTAATATTTGAACTTTGACCAAATGTCTATTCAATAAAAGGTACCTGTAAGAGGCATATAGGTTTTATTGACAGTTTTATTAGCTGGAGTTATAATGTGGTTATTTTGTTCTTCTCTTCGCAGCCTCTGTCAGCTCCCCCTCAGTGAATGGTGCAGCCGATGATCTACACAGTAGTAAACGTATCCGCACCGCCTTTACCAGCACACAATTACTGGAGTTAGAGAGGGAATTCGCCGCTAATATGTACCTGTCACGACTGAGGAGGATTGAAATCGCCACCTATCTCAACCTCTCCGAGAAACAGGTGAAAATATGGTTTCAAAATCGTCGAGTGAAATACAAGAAAGAAGGGGAGCCGGAGACTCATGATAAATGTCGCTGCCTGAGAACGTGCTCATTCAGGCCGGGGAAACGAAGAGCGTCCTTAGACCATTCGTGCTCGGCTGATGAAGGCGAGCCCAACGAGAAGGAAATACATGTAGACATTGAATGTGACGTGGACAATGTAAGTGATAGTGACGAGAATGAAGATATTAAAAAGGAATCTAGAATACAGACTTTATCAACGTTACCTGACCTGAGAGATTCAACGTCCTCAGTTTGATTCAAACCGGTCAAAATGATATCCCCCCGGTTATAGGTGGCAGCACGGCTGTTCTACCGACCTGTGCAATCAACTCGTGTATATAAGAAGTAATTAAATAAAGATGTGCCTTCTTTTTCTACAAATAAGTATTTATTTTGATTTAAAATATTTTGAACAATAAAACTATTTGACATTTGACAAAGGTTATGTGTTTGTTTCTTCACCTAAAATGACAGGGGGCTATTTAAGCGCTTCCTGTTGAATTTCATAATTCATATATTAATATAGATTTTGCGGGATGTTTCACAACACAGTAATTTCGACAACTCAGTCATATTACATAATTACGGACATGACATGAAGATGATATAGCCAGAGAACGAATTCAGGAAAGTAAAAAGAATAGAGGGACCTATAGTTTGCACATTTTACACACTTCATGAAACAGTATTTTGTTCTGTACAATTTAGACACTTTACGAAACGTTTCACGAAGTCTGTAAAATGTTCATTACAATAAAACATTTCATGAAGTGTGTAACACATACAGTACAATCAAATGTTTCCTGAATGTGTAAAATGTACAGCACAATAAAACATTTCATGAAGTGTGTAAAACATACAGTAGAATCAAAATTTTCGTGAATGTGTAAAATGTACAGCACAATAAAACATTTCATGACGTATGTAAAAAAAACAGTACAATAAAACGTTTCATGAAGTGGGTAAAACAAACAATCCAATAAAACCTTTCACGAAGCGTGTAAATTATAAAACGTTTCGTGAAGTATGTAAACTGGTAATGCACATTTTACACACTTCATGAAACAGTAGATTGTACTGTACAATTCAGACACTTTACGAAACGTTTCACGAAGTGTGTAAAATGTTCATTACAATAAAACATTTCATGAAGTGTGTAAAACATTTAGTACAATCCAATGTTTCCTAAATGTGTACAAAATGTACAGCACAATAAAGCATTTCATGAAGTGTGTAAAACATTTAGTAAAATCAAATGTTTCCTGAATGTGTAAAATGTACAGCACAATAAAACATTTAATGAAGTGTGTAAAACATACAGTACAATAAAACTTTTCAGGAAGTGGGTAAAACATACAGTACAATAAAACGTTTCAGGAAGTGGGTAAAACAAACAGTACAATAAAACGTTTCATGAAAGTGTGTAAAACATACAGTACAATAAAACGTTTCAGTAAGTGGGTAAAACATACAGTACAATAAAACGTTTCAGGGAATGGGTAAAACATACAGTACAATAAAACGTTTCAGGAAGTGGGTAAAACATACAGTGCAATAAAACGTTTCAGGAAGTGGGTAAAACATACAGTAAAATAAAACGTTTCAGGAAGTGGGTAAAACAAACAATCCAATAAAACCTTTCACGAAGTGTGTAAATTATAAAACGTTTCGTGAAGTATATAAACTGGTACTGCACATTTTACACACTTCATGAAACAGTAGATTGTACTGTACAATTTACACACTTTACGAAACGTTTCACGAAGTGTGTAAAATGTAGTGTACAATGAAACGTTTCACAAAGTGTTTAGATCTAGATATACAGTACAATAAAAGTTTCATGAAGTGCGTGAAATATACAGCACAATAAAATGAAATATGAAGTGTGTAAAATGCACAGTACAATTAAATGTTTCATTAAATGTGTAAAATATACAGTACAATAAGACGTGTCTTGAATTGTGTAAAATACAGTAAAAGAAAACGTTTCCTGATGTGTGTAAAATAAACAATACAACAAAGCGTGTTCTGGTGTGTGTAATATATATATACAGTCCAATAAAACGTTTTCTGCATGGTGTGTGTAAAATACACAGTACAATAAAACGTTTCATTAAGTGTGTAAAATATATACAGAATAGTCATACGTTTCATGGAGCTTGAAACTAAAATCAGTTCCTACACTCAAAATAAACGGTTCTGATGTAAACATATTCCTTGAATGAGAGATTAAAATGACAGAACAGGCAACACGTTTCGCTAAAAATGATAAACAACTTGAAATACTTTATAAATTGCTTTAGCCATATACTAGTTAGGGGTATACAATAGTATTATCGAAGGATAAATAAATTAACAAATAATAAATAACAAATAATAACTCCATAGTACTGTGTTGCTGTTTAACTCTTTTCTGGGCTTAATTGTAAACTTAAATAAAGAGAGTTTTAACAAGTAAGAGTCACGCGAAGAGATACGACTTAAAATCGTTCATAACAGCAGCATGCTTGCTAATATAGGCGTCTACGAAGATAAATTGTCAGGGGTAAATTTGGGTGACCAAACTCCACCCTAAAATATCAAAGAAAATATTAAAAGTTAGTAACTGATATGTCAAACATGTTATTTTGATGGATTTATCGTACAATAAGTCGACGTACTATAAGAAAGAGTAGCGATTGTAACTGTTCATGTGCAGATAAATCATAAATTATAAATCGTAATCCGACATGTGAATTTGAACGATTATGTATGTGGGTGTGTTTAAAATAGAAGTAAACAATAAGTAGGCCTAAGTGACCCGGGAAGAGAGAGGGAGAGAAAGAAAGAGAGAGAGAGAAAGATAGAGATCAAACATCGCACTAATGAAATAGAAATATTATTTGTATACCTGTATTTGAATAATAAACCGACATTTAGTTTAATACGGACTGACATGATTGTCATTCAGATCAGGTGTTGCTGTGGTCTAAGTGTTGTAATACACACAAGTCAATCATATGGGTGACATTTCTCTCGTTTAACCTAAATCCAACTACTCGTTTTCTTTATAACACTAACTTCCTCGTTGAGCAGAATTAATGGGAAGTTATTTTTCACAGTTAATTGGTGGATAACAAGGTGTTCAAAGAAATGCTTTATTAGTTCATTGTATAAATTGTAAATGTGTGTGTTGGTGTCCAACCTTTAGCCTCTGACAAACACACCTTTTAGGAGATGTAAAAAGTGTCTTAGGGCGATGGCACTTTCTATCAGTTAATTAGTGACGACTGTAAACCATGAAGTCAACCCCAAACACTAACCACCACAATACTAGAAAGATGAGGACAAAGGCCAGCCCAGCCTGGGGCGTGAAGGAACCGTGGAGCGGGCAGAACGGTCAGAACGGACAGGGGACACTCCGACCAGCCTTCCCATCTGCTGACAACCGGCATCATATACCACGGAGAAAAAAAACTCACCGGTTATAGCGCATGATAGTCCCCTTTTTGTGCTATCTTCAATTAGGTGAAACATATTCGTGACAAATCAAATTTTACAGTCTGTATATAGGCTACAGTCTTTGATTCAATTAGGGGGCAAATGTACTATTTCATATGCTTACCTTTATATTCCAGGAACAAAGATAAACCCGTTTTTTTTCTCGGTCATTTCAGTTTCTCTATCTTGGATATATCATATCTGCTAATCGGTATAGAGGAGTTTGTATGTACATGTGTCTTCCCCTTGCGTGACTGCTTTTCAATGATCACAATAGGACAGAGAGAGAGAGAGAGCCATTCCATAACCCATTCTATAATGTATAGGATACCCCGCTTTTTAAGCCTCCCCCCCCCCCCACCCACCCTGGCTTAGAGCAGCATGTTCCCAGCATAGTCGTGCTGTCTTTACGTAGCACTGGAGGAACATTATTTTTCCAACAGAGCAACACACTTTACATTTTATGGTTGTGTTAGTGTGACTTTTTACTGTTGGAGTAGCCTACATCACCGTTATATAAGTATACCCTTGGCACGGCGTTAAAAAACAATCAATCAATCAATCAATCTGGTTTTTTAAAACATCTTTTTGTTTCTACAGGTAATGAAAATGAAGTGATGTATTTACCAAATCATTCTTATATCGCCTACTTAATATGGTACAGATGGCTATACTCGGAAAAAACACCAGCCAGTTGTCTGGTGCTGAGAAAACTACCAACAAATTAAACAAAAAATGCAAGATTTTCTCATAAATAAAAAAGGTAAAACAACAAGAAAAACATCATTAATTCATTTCAGTTCAGAAATTAGAAATAAAGTAAATTTATCAGCCGATCTGATGCTAACCAATATTCAACATTTTGGAGCTCAGGTGTCATAATTTAAAGAACCGGTAGCATATAAGTAACATCACTTTGTGAAAAGACGACACTGGTATCGTGGGTGAATAAGGTGAAATTCAGCAGTTCAGAATTTGATATTTCATTTATGTAAATTTGAAAAAGTATTGGTCCTAGTATAGATCCTTGGTGAACACCACATTGCATAAAAGATGAGTTTGAGAAAGAGCCTCGTTATCCGAAAGACTATGTGAGTGATTTGTAAGGTAGCTAGATAACCATTTATCAGATTTTATATTAAAGTCATAATGATATTAGTTTTCAGGAGAATTAAATCAGGATTAACACTGTCAAACGCCTGAGAGAGGACAAGAAAAGTATAACTTGGCTTATTTTTTGTCTTCTTTTGCAGTCGTAATAGTAGTCGACATGAGTAGTAAAATAATATGGTTTTTATACCGAATTGACGCGGGAATGTTATATTGTTCAAGCATGGATATTTTGTAATCATATCTGCAGCCAGTTTTTCGTATAATTGACTAAATGAAGGTAAGATTGATATCGGTATGTTGTTTTCAACTTGTCATGGTCACCAGATTTGTATACTGGTATTATCTTTAAAGCAACAGGCATGCTTGATGTCGCACAATATTGATTTATTGACTGTGATAGTGATAAAGAGTTATAGTCAGAAACTAGAAATTCCGTCAACACCCAGAGACAAAGATTTTAATGTGAACTTTATTTAACAGCTCTATATATTGGCCATTTACTTCAAACTAAACAATATTAAACTCCCTGGTAACTTAATGATCTGACTGACTAGACAACACCCCTTCTCAGTCGTGTGTATGTGCATTGTTAATGTATATTTAAGCTGGAAACGACCATGTGTTCCACGTGATCAACAACCCGTGTTGCCAAAGGGCGCCTTCTGTACTGCCGTTAAGATACTGTGTTATTGTTATGACAATGTTAGGTATGTAGTCGATCAACTGGACGACGTCTTGTCGACTGTGACCGCTGGCATGTTGAAGTGTGACCACTCCAGACTGCCCTGAGGTCTCACTGAAAAACAATAAGAGACATCCATAACGTGATGAAAACTCTCAACCCTTTAAAATCTCTTCTCCTAATACTATGTTTTTTTCTGTTGGGGTTGCCCTTGTGACATTGGCTGGAGAGAGGTAAGTTTGGGGGGAGATCGATCAATGTCATTTAGACCCGGGATTTTAGAGACGGGTTGCCTTGAACTTGAGCCTCTCACCCATTTATCAACCCGATTTGACAAACAGTCGCCCCCCATACATCACAACTATCGGTAAGACTATTTAATTACAAAAACCTCACAAACCATTACCTTGAGTTTTAATTAATTAAATAAATGGTGGTTTTATAAAAGTGTAGGGGAGTAGTATAGGGCCTATTGGTTACAGTGTGCACGGATTCCATGTGTACACTGAACCCATTCAGATTAGTACTGATTTATCCGGGATTTAAGGAAACCAACATCATAACATGGTGGAATACGAATAAGAATACTTTGTTAAAAGAAATAAACAAGAAAAAAATTACTTTAGCAATATGAGGACACAACAAATTATGTTTGCCAATATGTCTGTTGTGTCAATGTGACGATTCAAGAATAACGATAGTTTTATATAAATGATGTTAATGGTTACTGTCACTCAAGCTATTGTTTCTCTACTGATGAAAAATCAAATAATCAGTGCGACGATTTTCGTACTTTCCATATTTTTTAAATGGGTCAAAGGTTAAGTTTCAGATAATTAAACGCTCTTTAATTCCTGATTTGATGTATTATTATAACAAATATGTCTGTTAAAAGTAATCTTCAAGTTTTATGGAATTTGTATCATTGAATTAGTAGCGTTGATTTGGTATCGTAGCAGTTTAGATTTTCTCGAAGCATATCCTTAAACAGTCTGTAGGCAAAAGCAAGTTTTATTTACTTCTTATCTTTGCACTTGTTTCAATTGACATTATCGTTAAATTATTTTTAACCATAAATTTAATGCATTACAGTTGTTAAAATATTACTTGATGAATTAATCTGAACTAATAAAGCATGTTAAATAATGAGATAGTGGATCTCTGGCTTTAAAAGGTACTGATTCAATCCACAGATTATTGCTATGGTAAATGTAACAATATTGTTTAAAATGTGCCGAAACCATGGGAGCTGGTCTACCTGTATGGTCTACATCAATAAGTCAATGGACAGGTATTTGATTAATCAACAGGTGAGGAAAACTTATCACGATTATCATAATAATATATTTAACCAGCTTTAACTAGCTAGTTATTTGTGAAATAGGAAAAGCTGTCAATTGATAAACTATATGGTCTAAGTGATCGTTATGTTTATACACATTACAGGTGATCCTACACTCCACATATAGGAATAATTTAAAACTGTACTCATTTTAATATTCTGTAGGTTTAAATCAGCATCGCTTGAAACTCGACTAACATACGAACAAAAGAGACGGGAATATGCTTAGAGTTTGATCAGATGCAATCGATACTGCCGAAGGGTTATGTTTTAATGTGTATTTATACAGTGTAGCTGTTAGAGACATAGCAGCCATGTAATCACATAAACCCCTCAATTTAACAATACATTCATTCTTCAGACATATTTAGTGAATATTTTGTCTAAAGTATCCATCGATTGTGCATTCGTGATAAAACCGTGCATATATATAATGTAGCCATGTTGCCTTTTTCACAGTGCTGTGAGATTTAAATCAACGCCATGTTAATATTAAAATGTTTTTACTTTTACAAATTTGTAGGCCTACTATCCTCAATACAAAACACATGTATACAATTTGACCAGTTCTGATTATCCGCTGTCAGAGATTGTTAAAAGAGGGGACTTAACAAAACAAAGTCGTCTTCATACGATAGACCCTATTAATTAAGCTCTATACATAACGGTTGTTAAACATTTTGTGTGATTCTTAGTTTTTAACTGAAGATCTGTCTTCATTTACAAGACATCCAGCAGAAAACTAAGAAACACTCAAAATTTGAACGCCAGTTTAGTAAACTACTCGATAAGGTATATCATTAGGAGATGTCTTTGTTGTTTTGTTTTATCCTCTTTTAAGTGTTTTGCGCCAAGGTTATTTCCTGTTTGACGGTGGTATTGTCAGCGCTATTCCATCTTCCCGGGCCAAGGCTGATGTCTTCCTGTTTGACAGTGGTATTATCAGCGCTATTCCATCTTCCCGGGCCAAGGCTGATGTCGCCGCACAGTTTGTAATCAGCCTTGCCACTCTTACTGCGTTTCGGCGGTGAGACAGAGATCAAAGTGAAATGGCGAAAACGAATAGACCCAATAACATGTACCACTTTTGTAACAGTGTATCGCCTCTGCCGGAATTTCATGATAAAAAGCGAAACAAATACATCCTTCTGTTCGAGCAATGACGCGAATTGTGCTTATTCTTGATTTTCTGTTATAACGGTGACAAAACATTTTTGTCTTAATTTGTTAAATAAAAGTTTCATATCGGAAGACACTGTGCGGGCTGTGAGTAGAGGGATATAACACGTTGGCTAACCCTCGACCGTAATATTTAAGCTAGAAGACTCACCTCCCTGTTTGACCAGAAATGCGGTGTAAGCGTGACAAGGGGAGGAACAAAGTTTCACGTCGGGATCGCCTAGTCTCGAGAAGATGAAGTGTTTTGCGCCAAGATTATTTCCTGAGTGACAGTGACAGTCACTTGACCGTTGCAAATGAGCAAATTAAACACCACCAGAGGGCGTACTTTTAAAGTGTGGACAGTCAGTGGGCTAATACCACACCGTTTAAGGTACACCGAAAGCGATAGATGGTCTGGACCCGGTTGCTGAAAACCGAGATTAGCTGCTTATAGCAGATTAAATCACTAATCCAGGATTAGAGATAGACCTTGAACATGGCGTGACGTCATCTAATCTAGGATTAAATTTAATAGCGCTCTGAGCAACCGGCCCCTGGTGGCTAGAGTGAATATAGCTCTTCCCTGCTCGGCATTCAGCACACATTGGGTAATTTGTGCAACGACTTGCCAGGTATCAACTGTGGATCGATCGAGGTAGCGAGCCGGTTGTTTTAGGTACAAGAACACCGTATATGAGTGAAATAACCTAAAGTACAAACAAACAAACAAACAAGCAAGCAAACAAACAAACAAGCAAACAAACAAAATCCCTCATTTCCATGTGCAAGTGGCGAGAAATTTCAATTATTCTGCATTTGTTTCCACAGTTCGGATTCTCTGATAGATTAGCTAGTTATTATTCGTCTCATTAGCTATTATTGCTAATGTGATGACCAGACTGAGCTAATTTGGCTAGTTCAAGGAAATCAGCGCTAGAAGATGGTAAATTGGGCGTGCCACATTCCATCCCGGGGGCTATACGAATCTGTGGTCAGCATAGGTGTAAGGACAGGTGTTTTGTTTGCGGAGACCCTGGTCATCTGCTGGGTCCTATACAACCCTATGTTCAACACCGTGAAAATGCCTCTCTTCTTTCATTGACCACTGAACCGTAAACCATGCTCAGTATTTAATTTTGTAATTTGACATTCACCCAGATAATCTACCCGCGGATTTTCTATCATCATGTTTGACACACAACACAATTCCTATTCACTCCATTTCATTTTTTTACAGACTATATGCAATTTGTGAAAGCCAGATTTCAATTATTGAAAATATAAGGCTTGGTTTTGCTATTGTTCATTCACAATTGGATATCGGGCGGGAAAGCTGGGTGTGCCACCGGACGAACCTTTCTAAGTAAAGTTAAGAATTTACTTGAGTAAAAATGTTACATTACAACGTTTCTATGTAATAATCTGTTTGGTTGTTTGATTGGAATCCACCTGCTATATTGGGTACCATCCCTGGCGAAAATTGTCGTCGGAGCAATTGCCGCGGGAGCAATTGTCGCCGGAGGAAATGTCGCCAGAGCAGTTGTCGCCGGAGTAAATGTCGCCAGAGCAATTGTCGCCGGAGAAAACGTCGTCATAGCAGTTGTCGCCGGGGCAAATGTCGCTGGAGCAGTTGTTGCCGGAGTAAATGTCGCCAAAGCATTGGTCGCCGGAGCAAACGTCGTTTTTCGGAGCAATTGTCGCTGGAGCAAATGTCGCCAGAGCAGTTGTCGGGCAGCGTTTGATGCCGTATTTTTTTACGCCGTACCCAAGGTTAGTTCACTTATATGAGGGCTGTGCCAGTATCAGTGGTGGATGAAACTGGACAAAGCCCAGATGAAACCACCCCCTCCCGCAATTCACTGGCAACTTCACCACATATATATACGGCTGTTTTTTTAAGCCTAGCCGACAGGCGCACTGGACTCCTTGAACCTTATTGGTGATAGGAACATCGGTAAGAGAGCGACACACCAACCTATGTAACCACGGGGTGCCCCAATCTATAGTAATGTCAGTACATTTAATAACTACCATTTTCTCACGTTCATCTAGGATGCTGAAAGAATTTGGTCATATCAAGCAAAACATACATTAAATCTCTTTAGAAGAATCTTTTGTGATGTAACTGAGGGATACTGTTGAGTTGTTAGTCTTTAGTACTTCATTGCATTTTATTGGATGCCATATCCTATTCGATTGTTGTTCTTTATATCTTATAGTACGGTGGCTTATAGGGGACATTCATGTTTTTTTTTACTTTTCTGTGTTTTTTCATCGACTTTACACCGCGGTGAAAAGTTTTCCACCGCGTTGTAAAATTTTCACCGCGGTGTAAAGTCGATGGCAAAACACAAAAAAAGTAAAAAAAAACATAAAGTCCCCTATAAGCCACCGTATTATAGGTATATGGCTCTGTATACCATATATTAACAGCTTTTTTAAAATTATTTATGTCCAACAAGTTGACGGATTTGAAAATAGAGAACAAAACAATTGTAAGATATTTTCTAATTTTAAATGGGTCTTTATTTTCTTCAGTGGGTTATATCATTCTTATTTATTTGGATATTTAAACTCCAAATTTTAAATACCTAGGTTTAAAAAAATGTATTTGAGTCTATTTACAATCTTCACGCTTCTAAACAAAAATCATGCCATGGTCTACTACTTGACATTTCCCTAAAATAGAAGCTTAGCTTCATTAATTCAGTAATTAAAAACTATAACGGTCCTATAGGATCTCTGCTGACATGGTCAGCGTAATGGTCGATGGAGAATCACTGGAAACAGACCCTTTTCCCTTAGGGTGCTATGAAATAGTTCTGTTCAGATCCCGTCCAGGATTAAGAGGTAAGAAAGTATTAAGCAGACATATCGATAAGAGATTTCTAGGAGGGAGAGTGAATGACAGGACCAGGTCAAGTCGGTCCAGCACAGTCATGGATATACGATAGCCTCGAACATCTGGGAATATGTCGCTTTAAAGGACGATAAATATGACCGAACAAAACATGGTGACGACTGGAAATGAGGGGTTGTAAAGAAAAGTGTACGGTCAAACAGACCATCTTAATGGGCAACCGGTCACTTTACTTCCACCCAAGCTCGGCTAAATTGGTTTTGTCGTTTAAGCCCTGCACAATGTCCTCTAGCCTCTTAAATACCAGCTTAAATGAAATATTAGACCACTTGGGCCCCGAGGAAAGGTTATAATGTCGTGTACACTACAGTGATTCATATGAACCCCATTAAGTGGCTATTAACATCAACACGTACTGTTCACGCGGCAAATATGGCTTCGATTTGATCTTTATTGTGGCAAACAAAATATGAAATTATACAAAATATAAGGTGAACAATTTATATGGACACTATGAAAAATGGTTAAGGTCGTAAATGCTTGTAATTAAGCATAAATGTGTTCAGAAAACCGGAATACAAAGTATTGTTTGTTTAGGAACGACACAGAGCTCTAGCGTTGTGAAAACATGAACCTCCAGGGTGTACGTTATATAGTAGTCAAATAATAATACACTTTGAAATATCTATAAGGTTTCAAAAGTTCTCGGACAATTTTGACATTGAAAACCCCTCTAGTTGATCAGTCTTGTATAATATACAAGTAATTCCGAACACAGAGAACACAAATATTTATATTTGATAAAAACATATTCCTATTTGATGAAAATACTAATATTTGAGCAAATAGGAAGTTCTCTGTGTTCGGAATTACACTAGTGTATTAGTTGACATTGAACTTTGCTGATATCTGACAGTTTTGTCTTTTCTACAAAACAATATGCTATTCATTGCGTTTGTCTCTAGGTATCTTAACATTTGTTACCCAATCCACCATGTACCTGCAATGACCTCCGAAAAAATAAGTCCGTGTAGTTAAAGTGTGATTGCTGTTTAGCTCAGATTTCTGTGGCCTCTAAACGGCTTTAGATTAAGAATTATAACAACGGCAGTCTAATGTCTTCATATGACGCTTTATTTTGTCATGACACTATACTTAACGGAAGTCTTTCCTTTCCGCTAAGGTTTTAATTTTCTCATTGGACCTAGGCTGAACTAATTTCGTTGTCAATATGTCATAGATTATAAGAGGTGATACAATGTTAAACACACGTTAGTCAAGATACAAGGGAAGAGCAAATTGATGTCCTAGGGTGTGCTGATTGAGGTAATGTTATTGGTGGGCAGTGAGGCTCACCGCGGTCACTCTCCAAGACGTGTGTTCTAACCACATGTCTACCGGGGCTCAGTCAATCAGAAAATCACCCTCATATAATCATTTCCTCAACAACTCCAGCAAAAAAGACAGACATTGGAGAGTGTTCTCGGCTGCGCCAGATGGTTTTTAATAGCCGGAAAACTCTCTTTATACCGACGTGGTCCGAAACAGCGAGGGACGGCTACAGTTATTTTATCTAATAGCTCTTACTGACCGCTTAGCCAATATAAACACAAACTTAATATGACAGGGGACTTAAGCTGGAGCCAAGGATGAAAGCAATCAATCGTATATTTTTACTATATATAACATTTGATTATATGCTTGTCAGAATAGATATTGCGCATAACGTATTAACAACGTCAGTCGACCCTGAGGTAAAACAACATTGAAACTCATTGAAACTATCGACAGGCATTGACGCATAAGAGCATAATTATTTATTTAATAAATTAATATTTTATAATCTGAATATATAGCTCCCAAATCATTGGTTTTTAATATTAGGCCTGTGCAAATGTTACAAGGAATTTCTTAAAAGTATCGCAGAAGTTAATAGATTATTGTAGTCCAAGACTAACATATTTTATAACAGAAGAAGTTCATAGATTATTGTAGAATTTTCGTTATTTTGGAATAACACTCTTTTAGTTAGAACAGATTCTAGTTCAGAAAGTTTTGCCGGATGAGACCCGTACGGGACTCGAACCCACGACCCTCAGAGTCAGGCACCAAATCGCCAGCAGTAAATGACGGCCACCGAGACCACTCAGCCAACCGACCTTCTACGACCTTCTAGTAGAAGACCGGTTGGCTAAGTGGCATAGGAGGTAAATGCCGGCCACCTAGACTTCTCAGCCAGCCGGCCTTCTAGGCGTAGTGGTCTAGGTGGCCGGCATTTATTGCTGGCTATTTGGTGCCTGGCTCTAAGGGTCGTGGGTT
>JAUELC010092090.1:0-11922 GCA_031471745.1 Cryptochiton stelleri
AGTTAACATATGTGTACAAAATTGTAAGTATCATTTTTGAATTTCATTTTGCGTTTCTTTTTTTGAAGAGTGTATATGTTTCTCTCCCCATGCAATGCGGTTAATGGGGTCGAGTCCGCCTGTCGGCTACGCTCCAAAACATCCGTGTGTGAGAAAGTTTCTAGAGACTTGCTGAGGTCGGGTAGTTTCTTCCAGGTTTTGTTAGGTTTCCTCCACCACTGATTTAAACTGGCAGCGCCGTCATATAAGTGAAATAACCATGGATACTGCGTAAAACACCAATCAAACAAACAAACAACTAGTTGTTAAGCTAATGCACCTCTTCTTTCCGCAGTGTGGAGTGCACGCAGAACTGTTACAATCTCAGATGGTTACACGGATTTTTACAAATTTTTCAAATAAAATGAAAAATGGTTTAACTCTCAACGGAACTGTCATGAAGTTTTTTCGGCCAAAAGTTTTAAAGATGAAAAGGTTAAATACGTACAGAATTAAAAGTATATAGTCCTATATGTGTCGTAGCAGCGTATGTTTGTGAGGGTAATACACAACCCACTCGTGATATGAATTTTACTATGAGGAGTACTAATTAATAAAATGTTTATAGAATCACGACAAACTCTTATTTCTGGATAACAACTTCCTATTTTGTGATGGAACACAACAATTCAATACATATGCCTGTATCGTCATCAGGCGTAAAATTATCTGAACATATGATGAGAGGTTGAACATTATATACTAGTTAAAAGTTAAGTAAACATGGGCAAAATTCTTGAACACGAGATGGGGATTAAATATAGATAACCTATAGGTCCTATCGAAACGTTGTACCTGATGACGTACAGGCATATGTTGACCTATCGAAACGTTGTGTTCTGTCACAAAATTAGAAGTGGTTATACAGAAATAAGAGATTGTTGTTATTATGTTACCCCACTTTTAAATGTCGTTCAAATCTTAAATGTTTATAGAGGTTATTACTTCAAATGTTAATAAAAAGGGGGGTTAACATGACATTTTTAAAACTTATTAAGGGCATATAGCTTGAGTTTGATTCATTATCTGTTCGCCTTTGTAAATTAATCCTTACTCCGTATGTGAAATGGGCAATAGTCATTTTGAGCCGGATGTGTGGTTTGTTGTGTTATAACTATATATATCTATGACTGATATATATATTTATTACATGATGTTTCAACGCTATGATGAATATTACCCATTCCTCCGTATAATATATACTTGCCTGACTTTTACGCGAAGTCATAAATATACACGTACACCGTAAATATACTTCGCGTACACCCTAAATCGTAAAATGTATCGGCCGGCCCATAATAAAATCTATATCCTATTGTAATTTTGACGCAAGGTACATCTGCCCATTTAAATGTAAAGTTTGCTATTTTGTTTTAAATCTCTCAGGGGGGGGAGGGGTACATTCATTCCATTGCAATGTATTTGTTTGTTTGTTTGATTGGTGTTTTACGCCGTGCTCAATGGTTTTTTTTCTTACACGGCGGCGGTGTACTCAAACATTAAACAGTTACACGTCCACAACCTAAATATGAAGTGTTTTGCTGTGTAGGAAAGTTAGTTTTCCACCAATACAAAGCAAAGACAGCATGAATGTTAGTTAGAAACATACTGCCCTTAGCCAGAGGGCTCTATTGCAATTGATTTAAAATGAAAACCAATCCCATTTCATTTCTTACAACAGAGATAATACATGCTTATCCTATTACTTAATTAAACAAACATGTGATAACAGTTGACGTCATTATCATTTCTCATTTATTAAAAGATTTTTCAGTTCGGTTGTCTTTATCTATATTGTTTAGTCGTCAAATATAATAAAGGAAACAGTCAAAGTTGATATGTTAAGTAGCAATAAACGTCGTTGACACCTAATAAAATTATTCATGATAAGTTTTAAATTAGCGGCCAGCCCCATGATTCTGCCTCAAGTAATTAACTCATAGATTCCCATCTTGACTGTCTTTGTATTACAATAGAATGACTGATTGACGGGTAAAGTGTATGTAGTACGGTGAAGGTGAATAGTCAAGCTTAAGGTGTACAGAGTAGAGTAGAGGTGAATATCGTACGGTGAAGTGTATGTAGTACGGTGAAGGTGAATACAGTACGGTGAAGATGTACAGTGTACAATGAAGGTTTATAGTCACCATTAATGTATATAGAGTAAGGTGAATATTGGAGTACGGTGGAGGTGAATATTGTACGGTGAAGGTGTATATAGTATGATAAAGGAGCATAGAGTACGGTGAAGATGTATAGAGTACGGTGAAGGTGAATAGTCATGATTAAGGTGTATAGAGTGGAGGTGAATATCGTACGGTGAAGTGTATGTAGTACGGTGAAGGTGAATACAGTTCGGTGAAGATGTACAGTGTACAATGAAGGTGTATAGTCACCATTAATGTGCAAAGAGTAAGGTGAATATTGGAGTACGGTGGAGGTGAATACAGTACGGTGAAGGTGTATATAGTATGAAGAAGGTGTATAGAGAACGGTGAAGATGTATAGAGTACGGAGGAGATGAATACAGTACGGTGAAAATGTATATAGTATGATGAAGGTGTATAGAGTACGATGAAGATGTACAGTGTACAATGAAGTTGAATAGTCAACATTAAGGTGTATAGAGCAAGGTGAATATTGGAGTACGGTGGAGGTGAATACAGTACGATGAAGGTGTATATAGTATGATGAAGGTGTATAGAGAACGGTGAAGATGTATAAAGTACTGTGAAAGTGTATATAGTACGATGAGGGTAAAGGTGTGTATAGTACGATGAAGGTGTATAGAGTACGGTGAAGATGTATAGAGTACGGGGAGGTGAATACAGTACGGTGAAGGTGTATATAGTATGATGAAGGTGAATATCGTACGGTGAAGATGTATAGAGTACAGTGAAGGTGAATAGTCAAGATTAAGGTGTATTGAGTAGAGTGGAGGTGTATAGAGTACGATGAAGTGTATAGAGTACGGTGAAGGTGAATAGTCAAGATTAAGGTGTATTGAATAGAGTGGAGGTGAATACAGTACGGTGAAGTGAATAGAGTACGGTGGAGATGAATACAGTACAGTGAAGATGTATAGAGTACGGTGAATGCGAATAGTCAAGATTAAGGTGTATTGAGTAGAGTGGAGGTGAATTATTCGTACGGTGAAGTGTATAGAGTACGGTGGAGGTAAATATTGTACGGTGAAGTGTATAGAGTACGGTGGAGGTGAATACAGTTCGGCGAAGGTGTATAGAGCACGGTGGTGATGTATAAAGAACGATAAAGGTGAATATAGTACGGTAAAGGTGTACAGAGTACGGTGAAGATGTATAGAGTACGATAAAGGTGAATATAGTACGGTGAAGGTGTACAGGGTGCGATGAAGGCCCTTCAGTTTTCTGCATGGGACCCTCTGTTGACATTGGGAAGGACGTAAAACGCGATGCAAATATAGTAATATTATACTGCGATTTACAACAACAGTAATTCACTATTCATGCAGAGTTTATCTATGTTTATTGTACGTTCAGGTTTGAAGTATTAACCTTCTCATTCGAAAGCTCAATTTCATCGAATATCCCGCATTAAGCTTACCGGTATATGAGACGCCTCTCGTTAATATTACATGTGGTTTTTGTGCAGCTCGAATATCTGCGGGTTGACGCCACTTAGAAAGAAATTATAGATAGTGGTGTACACGAAGGCCAGCCACCAGCGCGCCATTGTCTTTGACATCAGGCATCAAACGAACACAGGGTAATATTGTTTATGACTTGGAATACATTGCATTGCTTAAGGCGTGTTTAAGGAAAGCCACTCTTCTAGATCACGTGGCCTGATAAGAAGTATTGATTACACTGATAGTTTTCATATCTCACTTCATACATTAAGATATTCATGTAACTGAGATACACCTTTTATCTCATACAGTCTGCGCATGTCAGGAATAATTTTTTCGCTCTCTAAACTTAACAAGATACTAAATGATTCATTCCAGAGCTCAAACGTTTCTGTTTACAGCCATATTCCCTTTCTAGCCTTTGTTGATGCAATGCGCCACGTGCAATCACGTGCACGCATGTTGTTGTTCAGGGCCATGTTGAGATTATCAACACGCTCAGTTAACAGTCAACATATTTCATATAAGAACTGGATGAATCAGAAATAAAACGCATAACTTTGGATAGAAGATGATTGTCTGTTCCGCTTCATTACTGCGCCTAGTGTGAATTGATAGAATGCGGAAATTTAAGCGATTACATCATTAAAGAAAGACGATGTTTTTACAAAGCACTTATAACCGGAAAAGCTGTATCTTGATCTAACTGAGACATGACAAGCGTTAATATGTCAGAGCTATTCTCATAATTACCCGTCTCCTCTTTGATAGAACTCAAAGTTATCGCGTTCCTGTTATGCATTGAATTGAGCGGAATCACCACTTAGATTAATGTGTTATTTTAATGGGGTTCTCTGAATTTAACTTGACTTTCATGGTGTACGTCGGAAATCACCAACTCTATTCCATCACCTAACCAGCCGGACTTCAGTGAGGTCATTTGTTTTTCTAAGAACTACAAAGGGTTCTCTACCATCATCTCGTCTTCACAGATCTTAATCACATGAATTCCGTTATTACATAAGGTCACGTCTTGGTAGAGATAAAGTTGTCACGCGATTTAACACCATTATGACATATATTAACACCAAGTTAACCAATTGACACCAGAACGTTGCCTATATATTTATCACAATTGTAAGTTAAAAGAATAGACAACTTTTGATAAAGTTGACTACAGGTAAAATGTCTATTTTCATCTGAATAAGAAAACATTTACTTTAGCTTTCAACTGTCACATAGAGCGGAGTAATCGGCATTCAAAGTTACAATATGCTACTATTACCAAGCAGAGCTGTGGAGGCTACCATTTCGACTGTCAGCATAACCCACAGCTGAATTTTGTCCAATAGAAATCCCGCTTTTTTGCAGGTGAGGAATTGATTCTACGTCCGGTCTGACGTCACGTAACCCTTATCCACATATTAACATCGTTGCTGTCATACGTATCGATTATCTTTAATGTATTTGTTGTCGAATTTTGATCAATTAAGTTGGTTCTGGGACATCTGTACACCTGTAGGCGCCACAATGCCACAATGTGCAGCATTTGGGTGCAAAAACAGAGGAGAAGAAGAGGGTATCTATCTTGACGCTAGAGAGGTTGGGACCAGCTGACACGTTTTACGGCTTTCGCTCAGTTACATATGGCGGACTTTATCATATGTTGATTTGACACTTTTTACTCTGTGTTTTGAATTTATGCTGCACTTAAGAAAACATCTTTTGCTACTATTTAAACTTGTTGCCCACATTCTCTCGAAATAGATATGGGTTAGTCATTAGCTTTCTCGCCCTTTAATTAATTTTGTTTTAAAGACGGTAATCTAATTTTGGCAATTAGTAATAGTTGATTGATTACTGACCAACGACTTAGGGTCAGGGTAGATTCTCTTCATACAGCCAAGCTTGTCCCGGTGTCGGTCGCCCAGGACGCGCCGAACAGAAAGGCTGCAGAAGCCTAGCCAGAGTGTGGTTGACATCGTTCGTGAGTGATTTAAATGACACTTTCATTTAAACTATTACAAAATCAGAGATTATAAAGATATTACTCGCCATTGACAAGTGGTGAATGATATAAATGTTAGTAAGCTGATTGTTATCTTTTTCCATAACAACTGCCATCCGTTGTATAGTAGGCCCTTCGTGCTGTAGATACAGACAGTGTCACCATCGCTGGCACAAGACTTCAACTGACCAATATGTTTAAAAACTTTGTGTTCAAACAAATTTATTCGACTTTAACATTACGGTCATATTTCGAAGTGCAAATATTAGATGAATTTGACCAATCTCCGTCATGTAGGAATGAAGGCTGTGCGTGTTTGTCTATAATAACTCTGAATGAATGGATTCAGCTTGGAGTTCACGCCGTGACATCATTCACTGCGATATCGCCAACTCAACCAGTAGGCTGATACCATAACTTTGATGATGTTTTGTGGGGAGAAACACTATTTTGTCTTTCTACCAAATGTATGGTGTTTCAATACAGAACATGGCTGGATCGAGTCGCACTCAAGGCAAAAAACAATTTAAAAGAAAAAGTTATTTTAAGACATGGATTGTAGAGTTATGACGGAATAGGCTTGGACACCTTATAAGCGGTTTCGTTTCGGTTATAACATCTAGTTTTTATTGTTATTTATTTCAGATTCAGTGCATTTGTTTAACTCGGATTTATAGTGTCAGTTCTTTATCATAACATTTCTGTTTCTGTCAAATCTTGGCCAGGTCCATCAACACCATTGCTACCATTCTTCAATTCCGAATCTCCCATTGCTTTTGTTCGATTGTATTGACGCCAAATGCCAATTACTTCTTGAATTGGTGGAGCAAGAATAACGAAAGCTGCCATTAGAAATGTCCAGATATGACAAAATTGAACCCAGATTGTAAACTGTAGTTCAGTCATAACATCAAGACTTGACATGATTCCTGGTACAATAAACAGTAGCACGGCTATTCCAGAAAAACAACCAACGAAAGCTACTATCTTGGCCTGCCGGAACTTTTTCGCCATGTCATGATGGTTTGGTAAATAACCAATTTCAACCTCTGGAAATTCGTCAATGTAGGTCAGTTCCCAGGGCTGGAGAGGATTACGAATACCAGTCGTTTTTCTCCATTCGGCATCGGCATCAGCTTTGTCCGTAATCTTATGTGTGCAGAATGAGATGATTATCCCCAGGATTAGACTGACCCCAAAACTGGTACAGCATCCACCAAGAACACTGTAATCCTGACTTGTGTTTGCTAGAAAGTCCGATAATCCACCCTCGTAAGTGGAAGCTAACCCGAGTGTTACAGATATTCCTGACACCATACCGACCAAACCACCTGTAAAGCAACATAAACGGTTGTAGCAAATGTCGGACGGGACACATAAATCATAAAATAGATAAAGTTACACAACCAAATGCTGACCGTCATGAGAAAATAGAACTTTTCAAGATGCGATGGACGAAGCATATTGTTTTCATTTCTGAACTGACACACTGCGAAATCTGGATTGTGCCGTTTAATTGCAGTTGTGCTCACTGCTTAAGGTTGTTACGGTGAGTCAGCCCAGTTGGAGAAGGAAATCATCCTGGACGTCACTGACAAATCAACAATGACCAGATACAAAACACAGGTCGCAAACCAAGGTATAATAAGACAAAGTATGAACATTAACAGCCAAAGACACCACAACAAATCGGCATTGTTATGCCCCTTAGCTCTACGAAAGCTGGAAACAGATTGAGAGAGCATACTTGTTGATCGTATTAATTGGAAACTTTAAATCAATCCTCTTGCCTTACACACAAGATTCTAGCGATTAAGACGTATCTATATTTGATGGGTAGAACCAGATGAAAAATGCCTTACCTACTGCGATGCCAATCCCAGTGGTTTTCACCCATATAATTGCCAGAAAAACTGAAGGACAAAACCCTATGGTAATAACAGCTCCTGTTGTAAATGCCCAGTTTAGGTCAATACCAGTTGTGAAAACCAAAAGACCGAATGGAATAACTAAAATGGACACAAACACGATGCACCAGTCTTTGTATCGGATCAGCATATCCTGGTAATGGCGGTATCTACCGTGGGTCGGGCAGTTGTAAACTTTTACATAAGATTTAGGGTATTTTCGGTCCGCTTCACAAGAATCACATTTGTCCACCCTAACACACCTACAGTAGGTATCAGCGTTGTCTCTCTGTGAAGAAGTTTCAACAGCCTTCTTTGTGGGCTTATTGAGCTTTCCACAAAGGATACACTGGTCGGATGTAAAGTTCTTTCTGAAAGAAAAACCAACAAACAAAACTTATATATTGTATTGTAAGTTATGACTTATGCCAAGGACACATCACTGAAACTACCTATTGAGCTCATTTGGTCATTATATCCACTCCTAGTTAGGCTTATATTTCATATATTAATAGATTCAAGCTTCTCTAGTACCTTACCTTCACGACTTCAAACATGAATACTGTAAATTACGGTATAGCTATCACTTTACCTTCTGACGAGAACCTTTTCAGTAAACCAATCATGAGAAGCGTCCATCATAAATCGGAAGTTTTGAATCTATAAATTCTTGTGTATTCCAAATTTTAAATGTCAGTCAGATGACAAATGTGTGCTACCCTCACCTAAAAGGATGGATATATTTCTGGTAGATGTCGTAAATGAGTATAGATGACACAGCCATGACCTCCCCTGACCCGGTGGACATTAACGCCATGGAGACCATCGAGAGTACCATCAAGGCCCCGGCTTCTCCCAATAGCTTTGAGGAAATGTATGGAGTAACGTAACCTATTAAAAGAGTTTTTAAGACATAACCGTGCATCAATTACAGACAACAACATTATAAAAGAGACATATGTGATGTGTGAATAGGTTTTAACCAAGATTTAGCACCCCATCAACCCCAACACATTTCAGTTGATTTTTTTCTATGATCGCAATAACTGAAGCCAGCCACGGCCCACAAGACCTCGACAAGATCGGAGAGTGGAATAAAAGAGTTGCAACTACTGGTCAGTCTGAGCAACAAAGATGCTGGATATGATCATGATGATTTGTATGAAAGAGCTTATATGGGGTCCGGTTTTCCGCAGGCCGCCATGGTTATCACGTGACCTCTACACGACCAAACCACCTCGGATGAATGGGGGTCGGAGATCTCCGAGCTCTCCACAGTGACCTATTTCAGGTTAAGCGACTAGAATTGGAGAGGTTCGGAGAATCCGGAGAGCTAAAGGAATCGACCTCACCTACTGTTGTCGGTGGTGCCAACGGTGGTCATACACGATTATGACGTTGCCTGTGTTCCTTGGCATATTTCATGTCAATTTGTTTCAAGTGCGTGGGTCATGTTGAAATATACAATTACTGACGTCATTTATTTCACAGCTGATTGACGTAAGAAAATTTACACTGATCGTTTTGTTCTAACGTAGAGTTTCCAATGAACTTTCCCACTATTGTGGTGAAGCGTTTCTAGCCTTGGTCAGTATATAATTTATGTTAGTAGCAAATTTCATGTACATGTACTAGTGATATACGCAGAGTGAGTTTGTGAGTCTTTACTTGGGAAGAAATCTTGGTTGCATTCTATCGGGAAACTCTGTGGCTCAGTCACAGGATGTTGGTCCTGTTAGCTAAATGACCCCCGGTGAAGACAAGCAATTGCTGTTTCTCTCTATGAAACATAGTACACAAACTAGTGATTCTTACTTCCTTACCTGCTGCATTCGATTGCAAAGCATTTTATGTAATGCGATGGCGTATCTTAGGAAAATATACAATATATTTAATCTTTGATTTAACTTGATAATAATGTGTTAGCAATGTGTTACCAATTAACGAAGCCTTGTTTTAAACACTTACCGGCATCTACTTCTGAGAGTGGTAGTGGATAGGAGCCGGCCTCTGAACTGTAGGCCAAATAGGCCATTCCTGTCGTGGTGGCCAGAGTCGATGGAATTGCGTACCAGATAAAACCAGCTATCAGAAACCCCAAAACACCTTGAATTGGTTTGGCAGCGATTCTACTTTGCCAGGATGCTTGATCACAAAATGTTACAGAAGAAGCCAAGAAGAGCCCAATTGCCCCAAATACAAGAGATCCTTCGGATCGGAAAGTTAGGAAGCTGTTCTTTAAGTTATTTTCAGGGCCAACAGTGCAATTCAGAGCCAAGTACATCTTATGGATTGAGCCGAGACCATCACCGTAATCATTGTCAAGGTAGAACACATTCACGATTAAAACGATCAACATGGTAAAAATTAATGCAGCGTTGAAATATGAGACATAAAAAGTAGTGCCCAATCCGCCCACATAAGAATAGGAACCGAACATAACGGCCAGCACGATCACTACCATTTCATCAGGGGCGTCCTCAGTTATAGATTTGATGGTTGCTCTGGCGGCAAGAACCAAACACGAAGTTATCACCAAGTTAGTTAGAAGTGCAAACACACAGTAGACAATGTGAGGAACGGATCCGAATCGGGCCTGGATAACCTTTGGAGAAACAAAGACAGGTTTAATATTACAAACAAAACTCACTGACGATACACTCAACTCAACCACAGTATATTAAGATAATATTTGAAGTAAGAAGTCTTCTCGAAAAGCATTTGTGTTGCTGAGAACTTATCTAAGATTCAGAAACCTCGACTATTGACAATGTAGAACAAGGGATGTAAAATACAGAGATTAAGTGCAACAAATCATCGAACATTTGAGCCGTATAACATTTTTTGCTATAAATACTGTCATGGACCATTATGAAACAATAAATTCAATCCGCTATCGACTCAACCTGTACTGTTTGTTTTAGCGAGGTAAATTCAGAACACACCTGTTCACTCAAAGAGATTTCAAAAGCGGATAATGTGTTGGGATGAGAATATAATGTTTTCATACACACACAATGGAAGGCTTCATTTATTGTGGGGTGTTTTGATACGATATGATAAGTGAACAAGTTTGATTCTACTCTACGAGTTTCATAAATTATATGTATTAGACATAACTTTCATATTCAAATTTTATTCAGTACACACAATATAAATCGATGAATAAATTTAAAATCAGCAAAGCTACAAATCGTGTGAAATGTAGTTCATCTACAAAATCATCTACTCCATCCACTATTTTATCTTATACGAACCGTTCCCTAACCGCTGCGAAATTAGGCACTGTTTACCAGCGATGTCCACCACAGGGAGCTCTAAATAGGTTCGTTTGTAATAATCGATAGCCCAGCTTTTACGTATGGCCCCGGCATGGGAACTGTATGATATAGTCTATATATGTGCTGTCGTATAGTAGTCTATGTACGCTGCGGTACGTCACACGCCATTCCAAGCACTTGCTAGAACGGCAAAAATGTTGTCTGTTGTAATGTTTATCATTTATTTCGAAAATTACTGTCAGTTTCAAGGAATAATTAACAAGGCCCTACTTCGGGGTCCCTTATTTTCGAATATAAGTTACATAATATGCATAGTATGCAGCGGATGCTATACATGATGGTTATAAATTTTATCTGAAAATATTAACCGTAATCTTTGAGCATAGATCAAGTGACTTCTCAACTATGTTATATGAATATTATATAGTAATAACCAAGTGAGTGACCTAGGGGTCTCCGACACAAGTTGGGCACCCAGGCAAATTTTCCGCTTTCCCGGTTGGCCAATCCACCACCGCCCTGGGTGAGAGAAAACCTGTTTTTAAATAGTACTTCGAGAGTCAAATATACTGCGATGTACCGTGAACATACTTACTTGAAGGTAGGTTTTTGCTCCAGGGGCCTTGGTTTTAAATTCTACAGACAACAGAGGAAATAGGAAAATATTAACCACAACTCCAACGGAATACCAGAACGGCCCAGCCAACCCATTCTGCAATAAACAAAAGTAATATGTCAATACAAATTAATATGATCCCCCATTGAGGCATGCACATTTTTCTTCCTCTACATTTATGGAATGTATACATTCTTATAATTGTGTTAAAATAAAAATTATATATATATATTTCTCCAGATAAGCCACACTGGCAGAGGGAAGACGATTATTTTTTAAAAACGATAAATCATCTTATAACTTCTTTCAGTGGCATTTAGAAGCAGGGATAGTAACATAACAAGAATTTTATGGAGTTACAACTTCATCTCAATAACATGGGATACATTAAAGCAATCAATCATCTCATGTTCTAGATAAACTCTCAGAAGCAAATTTTTCACAAGTGATAAGATATACAA
>JAUELC010092201.1:0-11921 GCA_031471745.1 Cryptochiton stelleri
CGACTGAGATCAATATAAAAGCGTAACGGATCACGGAAGACTTTGTTCTGGACTTGTACCAACTCCGATGATTAACTTCTGTCCAACTGGACATTTGCCAAAAAGCCCGAAAAACGTTTCGGCTCCATATAGTCTATTGCATACTGACGATACGATATTAGCTTCTCTCTATCTTATCAAAAGTCGCCACGCTGAAGAAAATCTCATCATTTTCTAACGAATTAAGGCAGACGAAGCTTTTATTGGATGTGTTCTGACAGGAATGAAAACACAATTCAAGACGTCATGTGTGTATAATATATCACGTACTGTAAGCTGGTATGATGGTATCAAGCTATTATTTTTGGAAAGCATAACGGTACTATACTTTGCCGAGAAACACGCATGGCATTCCTATCAACCATATGCAATAATCAGGAAGATTTAATGGGGATCAAAATATATTAGCAAGCAAACATATTGTCACTTAAAGAAAGACAGGTCAGTCAAATATTTTACGTAATCATCTATCCGAAACTAATATAAGTCTATTCTTCTGAAATTATAAAATGACAATAAACAATTCACATTAAACATTTGACGACTTTGCATCGTCAGTGTTTAGTCGAAAATGGTATAGAAACCTCGAAAAAAAGATCAGTCGTATGAATAACCTAATCATCCATCAGAAATGGAGCCAGTTCGTTTTACTTCAAATTTTGAACTGACCATAGATCATTCACTGTTCCTATCAGACAGGATCCGATTGGTCTTATCCAGACAGACGTTTAGGGGCCACACACTCCATTGTAGGCTCAACATATTCAATTAGCATGCCTCTATCAGATGAAATTTTGATTCGTTGAATATTATCCTCATAGATTCTCCAGAAAATTGAGACAGATGATCCTATTATAGTTTATCTTTAACACGAAAACACAAGGCATCCTATATTTGTTTTTTATTTACCCTGTAGATTCTATGTTGACTTCAGGCTTGTAGTTTTGGAATTTAGAATTGTGGTAAATTTATGACGTAATATAACTCACTATATAACCAATCATATGAACAAGTAGCCTATAATTTGTTCACCAGCTTGTCCTTTTATATCTTTACTAGTCACATCATATGACATGTATATCAATGAGAAATAGATATAAAAGGACAAGCTGGTGAACAAATTATAGGCTACTTTTTCATACACGTTCTTTACAGTATGATTTCCAACAGTCTTGTATGTTTTGAAGTCAATCAACCCATGTCAAGTTGAATAATGTAGTTTTGACTACTAGTCAAATCATCTGAAATGTATAGCAATGAGAAATAGTCAAAACTACATTATTCAACTTAACATGGGGTGATTGACTGCAAAACGTACACGACTGTTGGAAATCATACTGTAAAGAACGTGTATGATTTTATGGGGAAACGAGCGCTTAGACATTTATCGCATGTTTCAGCTCATAATGAATATCATTAAAGGTCATGGATGTGTATGGTCAATGGAAACACGCGCTAAGAGGTGTCTTTACAATAAGTTTAAAAACAACGTACCAGTTTTATCCAATGCATCATTTATTATTCTACTTCACATGGGATGACTGGCTGCAAAATGTCAAATATGTAGAATACCAGAATTCACACAGCAGATAGATTGTACGACATAAGTGTGAAATTAGCTATTGGAAATGTATCCAATGTTCCAGTACCCAATAAACACCTTTCAAGATCTAGCACGTGCATGTTGAATAAAAACACGTGCCAGGAGGTCTCTATTTCGGTCATTAATGAACAACAAACCAGTCTTATCCAATTCTTCATCACCAATCAGAAAAGCATTCAATGTTTTCCTGCTGAAATTATAAACTGTTTATCGATCATTCAATTCAGACGATTCCCTGTCAACTGATCCTGCCCAGACAAAGGTTTTGGCGCCATACAGTTTAACAATACTATATTAACCGTCCCTATATCTGATAAAATTTCGATTCGCTGGAGAAAAACTTTGAAAGTTTCTAATAAATATAGACAGGCGATGCTGTTATTGGCTCTGTGGAAATGCAAGCCGAGTCAATGAATTGGTGCAAAATACTATTGGACACTTATCAGACGAAATAGACGAAATACCTACAGGTTAACGAAGTGATATTTTTAGTTCTCTCAGTATTGTCAGCACATACGAGACTCGGGATCATCTCAGTGTACACGCATAGGAATGACTCTTGGTCATTAATAAACTATTTTAGCTAGATATTTGTTGATACACGAGGCCACTTGGTATACAATGTGTGCTATCTATAATGCATATCCAGATACCTTATTTTGCTAATTTTCCTGAATTTTATTTGTATATGATAAATATTTGGTTGACGTCTTAACATGCATTCTACTACTGTCCAATAAATACAGTTTTGTTCGATGTCAGATAACAAATATTTTTAATTCTATTTAACTGTTAGTTAAGGACTCCCTACTTGATCGGAATTAATCGGAAACACACCACGCATTAAATGGAATATTTCGTCAGTAAATTTAAACCAATTTCTTGAGTTACAGTAAACATTTCGTCTCTCCTATTTCCATATTATACATTATGAGTAAAAGGCAATCTTACTTGTCACCGTCGTATGGTCATTGCTACCGCATAGGTCTTTACGAGTCCCATGTGAGTAACGGAAATGATAAATAGCCTGCCTTAGGCGATGCTCATCTGGACTTTCGCTCTGATATTGATGACAACATAACGTACGAGTTCGGTGTGAAATCACAAGAGGACAAAATATCAGCGACATTGATAAAATCTGAAGTAAAACCAGGGACTCTTTCAACGTATGGATATGGTTGACAATCTCCTACATCCGATGTAACAGGGGAATCTGTTATATTATTAAATTATTTTGGCGATATTCTCAATGTTTTATGCGTCAGCAGAAGTCTATATACTTCTGCTTTCAACCCGCACGAAAAGAGGCGCAAGCCTATGCGGCTTTATCGAAACGAAATAAAGTTTATTATTATTATATTATTATTATTATTATTATTATTATTATTATTATACTAGAATTGTGCAACTCTCCTTTAGATAGGCTTAACCGCGTTGGGACCATCAAATAATAGTGACGCCTTATCTCAGCCCCTTATCTTGTTTTTCTCAGTGTGGAATGCTGGATAATACACATTGAGACATCGGCCAGGACAGATTGGACTCAAAACCACTGGCATATATATATGTCTGTGGTCAAAATGTCAAAATTTGTATAGTCATGGAACTATTTATCTCATTTGTTCATTATTTTACGTAGATTTTAATGATATTGATAAATAGTGTTCAATACAAAAAAATTGACAAATAAATAGATACATTGCAGGAAATATTGATTTAACGTTATTGAGATAATTACAATGATTATCGCTATTAGGACAGGATTTGGTATATCACGAGAAATAGATCATTTGTGTTTTAGCCGGGCTTGGTTACCAGATACGTTCATAAATGTCCACGTCTGGGAGTAGGGTGTTTTAGGAAGTTACCCGGATTTAAGCGCAATAACTACAGAACAACATACCAAGTCTCTCAAGTTACCATAGCCTTAACACAAAATAGCATTTTACATATATTGGGTATAACATGAGTCAATCAAGTGGACGGAATTGTTTAAATATACAGATTAACAAACAAACCGTACAACACCGGTCAACAAAGCAGATAGCCTCTTCATCTGTCACAATGTCACTTAAAGGGGAAGCAAATGTAGAAATAAAGTGATACAGACAGCAGTTTCCAAAAATGTTGTCTGACTGTGTGGAAAGAGTTTATTATCCTTTTAGAGGCTAATTAGCACTTTAAAAGTATAGTGGACTTTTCAGGCCATCATTTGTGTCTCCATAACATTAACTAGGCCTATTATTCAATAAATACTCACTTAAATCCTTCATTATAATTCGTTGTAAGTGTAATAAGTGATATACTATTTTTGTGGCATTTTTATGGATATTTATTATTAATTTAATATTTGTTAATTTTATAGAGGTACCACCTATAATGCATGACAAATCCACCCTATTTGTGAAGTACCAATTAACCTCTAACAAGATATTGAACGTTTTTCACACACTCAGGACAGCATTTGGAAACTGATGTGTGCAGTCTCTCTACTCAGACTCACTTTACTTTTATGTTTTCTTCCCTTGAAAGAAATTAATAAATGTAAACCATGATGAATTGAAGTGAAATTGCCTTTTCCACATTAGGGTGAATGAAACTATTTTCATAATCATAAGTTTGTATGGGAAAGGGGGGCATCTAAAAGTGGGTCCTGGGGTAATTGTCTTTATAAATGCGGCACTGGTTATAAGCGGGTGCTCGTCCTCCAATGCAGTGTAAACTATCTAATTGGGAGTTGCACACAAGCTGTTCTTGTCAAGATTTGGCATTTGTCTTTATAAATCCATATATCATTGCTATATTGCTCGTATGAACGTAATTACACAATTATCCGCCCAGGCTCGAGCACATGTATCCCTAAACACTAGGTTATACCTAAAAATGGATCGCTTGTATTTTATCTATATAATACAAGTATACAGACCAGCTAATTATTGATGTAGTTAAAATAGCACGGAAACGATCAAAATAATATTTACTAACTAATGTATTGGTCAAATGGGTTATTTCTCTTCTTTGCTATAATGGAGTTGATACAAGGAAGTAATTAGTGTTCCTCCACTGGAGTGATGTCTTGAGAGTATAGTGTTAAACTCTCATTAATACTATTTAAACACAGGCTATGTCGGTTACATTTCAGGAACTTTGTTGTATTGTTAAAATAATTATTTAAACTGTAACGATTTTCACGAAATAATTTAAACATACCTTACATATATAACATTTGTTTTGTTTTGTTTTGTTCTCATTGGTGGAGAGCCAGTCACGAATATACAGCAAATCATGACGTTCGACGATTTCTGCCAAAACCGTGCAACAATAGTAATGTTGCACGCTAGAGCGTGGGACATAACATTTATTTTGCACCCCGGCAAATTATCTCCCCTTTGTTTGGTCTCGGCAATTTGTTTTGATGCGACGGTCGTCTGCTGGGCTTTCTACTTAGCGATGAAGAGCTGTTCAAAGTTACACATTTATAATTAAAAAACAACGTAGGCCTACATTCGGTACAACAAAACAATTTCTATATATTTTGTAACTGTAAATACAAAATGCAAAAAGTTTCGCTTGATATTCGGCAATGTTGGAAAAGGACCAAACAACCATCTGAGAAAAACAATCTCGAAACTCAATGATCGAGATTGTTTCTCGAAGCGCGAGTTGAACATCAATGCCTCGAGCTGACAAATCATAATGTTCCATTCTCAAACATGCAATATTTGTATAATATCTATATACCAAGAGATGTCCAGAGAAGAATCTGTCGTTTAATGAACTTTAATTTTCTATATGCGTATATATAAATCTAGAAAGATGCATTACCATCAAGAATGATAACTATGAAGATTACGCAAAAGGGATTATAGAAAGTGCCTGCAAATTTATTTAGCTTCAATAGCATAAGCATTTTTCTTAAATAAAGCAAATTTATTATTGTTACTAGTTCTTGCTTTTCAGCAACATTTTAAATCTAAGGAGTTAACTGTACAACTCAGCTTCAGAGGGTGACAGCATGATGTTCAATCATCAATCAAATGCAGTTACATTCATAAAATTGTCAAAAAAGCTGCTTCAACCATACCCCAAAATCTAAGAATAGTTTCATTGCCCTTTTCCAGAATAGGAACTAATGTGATTTAACACTGGGGGGCATTTTCAGTGAACGCTTGCGTAATGGTAGTCCGGACGTTATAAAAGACCTGTGCCTTTATGAGATAAATCAGAATAATTAAGCGTAGTTTTTAAGAAGGAAATCCATATTATATTTTATTATGTGACAGATGCTTTCTAAATAATTCCATTAGATGAGACCGTAACAGAATCATTAAACTAATTGTGTGATGTAAAATTAATATTCGGTTAACCTCTCTGTTCTGATTTGACAAATCCTTTTTAAGTAATGTGCAGTGATCGATGTCGTAATATTAGTTCGTGAACAATCTATTTGTGACTATTCACAATGTCTTTCTTTTCTGTGTGACACATGTTTATTTTAACAGCAGTGAAAAGTCTTAATATTGTAGAAAATATCGATTTGATGTTCTTAAGAAAATTTCAATGATTACTGCTATTAACACAGGACTTGATATCTCGCTTGAAATATGCCATTTGTGTTTTCTCTAGGGTTCTGATTTACTCTAGTCCTGAGTTTCGAGTAATTGTAGACCATTAACACGTTAATTTGTCAGCGAGTTGAGTTCCGGTGGAGTTCTATATTTCATTTGTAAAAATAGTTTAATCTTTGAAGGGATATTCTTAAATGGTTTTTCTCCTCTCCTAATTCTTCTTTAACTAGTCTTAACATAATTTATATACGGCTAGCTTTAATAGCTTTGTAAAGACAATGTGATGGAGTCAGACTTTCTTTATTTCCTACCACACTCCTAGGGGATGATTTCATATATTAGTATTCTTTAAATAACCCTTCTGGATAATGTTGACGATGAAAGTCATCACAAATATATTTTTGAATAGCAAATTTTGACAAAGAAAATCTTATCGATTTCACCCATACGACTAACACATCAGTAAGTTGAGGGAATATACTATAGGCCAATGACATCAACATAAATACTGCTGGTTTCTTAGATTCTGGTTCGTTGGTCGATTCGAGCCAGGTAGAATTTCCACAGAATTTTCTTTGACACGTCTTTCGAATGGTGCTGAGAATAAATGTACAATAGTAAAATATCACCATTCTTACCAAAGCGGTCGTGTCAAAAATGTTAATGTGAACAGAATTCGTTGGGATAAATCTGTATTATTTGTTTGTTTGTTTAGGCCCAATCAGATATAGGATTCCATTATTAACTTTTTTCAGGATGAAAACATTAGCATACATTGGTAATCTATATATAAAACTGCTATCACAAAATCTATGACTACACTGTCAAATACGGAATAAGCTATATTTATGACCAAGCCGTCATCCCCGACGAGTAGCGTTTGCCAATTGGCGATACTGAATATAAATTTGATGCTGAATGGTAAATTATGTCATCAACTTTAAACCACTTGGTCT
This sequence comes from Cryptochiton stelleri, assembly GCA_031471745.1. Taxonomy (NCBI): domain Eukaryota; kingdom Metazoa; phylum Mollusca; class Polyplacophora; order Chitonida; family Mopaliidae; genus Cryptochiton; species Cryptochiton stelleri. Next base: position 7,167 of record JAUELC010092201.1, read on the forward strand.
ACAATTGAAAACATCAATCATTTATAAGGGGTATTCCTCCATCAGAAAGACTTCTAGTCACTGACGTCAACATAAATAATGCTTACCATTATCTGCAATGGACGAATTAGTTTAACGAAATCATTTCATATTTCCCCAGTTGCACTAGATTAATAGGTCCACTGATTGACATCACTGATAAATGATCAGTATCTTTGACCTATAGTCCTTGTTCTTAAATAGTTCAACAGTAATCTCGGACACCATTCCAAAGACATGCGATATTCACTGAATAGAAACTAGACTAATTTACCTTAAACTAATTAGAAAAACTGAAGAAGATGTGAAGTCAAGAAGCCATCAGTAATTATGTTAACTTCCTTGGCCCGCTACATGTAGTTACAGAGGATTCGGATAATCTTACACATAAACCGTTTTTTGTCGGGCTTTTTTTTCCTCAGCCATTTGTCTTTGGTATATCGACTGAGATCAATATAAAAGCGTAACGGATCACGGAAGACTTTGTTCTGGACTTGTACCAACTCCGATGATTAACTCCTGTCTAACTGGAAATTTGCCAAAAAGCCCGAAAAACGTTTCGGCTCCATATAGTCTATTGCATACTGACGATACGATATTAGCTTCTCTCTATCTTATCAAAAGTCGTCTCGCTGAAGAAAATCTCATCATTTTCTAACGCATTAAGGCAGACGAAGCTTTTATTGTTTGTGTTCTGACATAAATTAAAACAAAATTCAAGACAACGTGTATGTGTGTTATATCACGTACTGTAAGCCAGTTTCAAGACATTGTTTTGACAAAGCACAACGATACTTTACTTTGACGAGAAAGGCGCATGTTATTCGAATCAACCATATGCAATAATCAGGAAGATTTAATGGGAATCAAAATATATTAGTAGGCAATAATATTGTCAGTTGAAGAAAGATAGGTCAGTCGCATGCAATATGTAATTATCTATCAGAAATTGATCTCATTCTATTCTCGATAAATTAAAAATCATAATAGGTCATCCACGTTAAACGTGTTCCGATCATCAAGACGTGGGCTGATGTTGCAGTCTAACAAAACGAGTTTAACATATCAGCATCTTTTTACATTTCTTTTCGCTGAAAGAAGAACTAGAAATGTTGTACCGAGACTAATCGCAGCTGGTACTGGGTTTTTTAAAAAGTTTATTGGCGTCAACGTCTTACTGGTACTAAAGGGCATTTCACTTTTATGACGACTTCCAATACTAGTGTTTAGTGGAAAGCAGGGAGAAAACCTCATAAAACAGATCAGTCGTATGGATTAATTCATCATTAATCTGCAATTGATCAAATTCGTTTCTCTTCAAATTTTTAACTGACGATAGATCATTCACTGTTCCTATCAGTCAGGATCCGATTGGTCTTGCCCAGACAGTCGTTTAGGTTCCACATAGATGATTGCGGACCAAAAATACTCAATTAGCATGCCTCTATCTGATCAAATCTCGATTCGTTGAAGAAAATTCGCGTAGGTTCTCCAGCAAATTAAGACAGATGATGCTATTATAGTTTATCTTTAACACGAGTGTCTAACACACAGACGAGAATCGCACAATAGATAGAACCATAGAGTCGAAAACATATGGTAGGGAAGACTAGGGAAGTTTGGAACTCTTTTCTGTTGTTGTTTTTTTACCTTTCACAAGCCCATATTTGTCAATGAGAACCAAATTACTTTTTTTGAATTTCAATGACATTGAACTTTATTGAGTTATAGAGTATTAAAAACATTAAAAAAATAATAGACTGTCTTTCTCAAACAAACTTTCATCAGCTGGCAAAATGTCCTAATGCGCCCTGGTCTTAGGGTGCTCTGGAACAGACATCGGGATAGACCACTGCACCCCGTGTCCCAAACCTCCGCAGTCTCCCCTACATTTATTTTGTGTTTGTCTTATAGCTTCTATTGCTGATTTAAGTATTGTAGATTTTAAAATTTGATTTGTATTTGATTATTTCTGACGTAGCTGGCAGCGTAGAATTCGTTCATGAACCTACAGTATTTAGTCTTTTTTTTTTTTTTACATAATTTAACTTATTGTCAACCGATATACTTGTATATGACTCCACAAATAGTCATTACACTTCACATGAGGTGGTTGACTGCAAAACGTAAACGACTGCTGGAACTCATATTGCAAATAACTTGTACGATATTATGGAGAAATGAGCGATTTTCGTATCTTTTCAAAGTTGCATATTTCGAGTATTCCAGTGCTCAATAAACACCAATCAAAATAATGGATGTGTATGTTTAATAGCAACACGCGCTAAAAGGCACATTAATCGGTAATTTTGGAACAACCGTCCAGTCTTATGCAGTGCATTGTCATCAATCAGAAATGCATCCAATGTTGTCCTCCTGAAGTTATAAACTGGCCATCGATCATTCACCTCAGACGTTTTCCTGTCAGTGATCCTGTCTGGAAAACGTTTTGGCTCCAAACAGTTTAACAGTACCGTATTAACCTCCATATATCTGATTAAATTTCGCTTGGCTGAAATAAAACGTCGACGGTTTCCAGTAAATATAGACAGACGAGGCTATTATTGAGTTTGTGGAAACGCACATCTCATCCTATGTATAAAAGAAAAGGTCACCATTGATATTGTGTACATGTATTTGCTTTGTTTGCCTTGTGCTTACTTTTACTTTAGTGATATGATGGCTGTGTCAGAATGAGTTCATGATATGCTGCCTGTGTCTCCTGGTGACTGAATGAGTCCATAATATGCTAGCTGTGTCTCCTGGTGACTGAGTGAGTCCATGTTATGCTGGTTGTGTGTCCTGGTGACAGATTGAGTCCATGATATGCTGACTGTGTCTCCTGGTGACAGAGTGAGTCCATGATATGCTTGCTCTGTCTGCTGGTGACAGAGTGAGTCCATGATATGCTGGTTGTGTCTCCTGGTGACAGAGTGAGTCCATGATATGATGGCTGTGTCTCCTAGTGACAGAGTGAGTCCATGATATGCTGGCTCTGTCTTCTGGTGACAGAGTGAGTCCATGATATGCTGGTTGTGTCTCCTGGTAACAAAGTGAGTCCATGATATGCTGGCTGAGTCTCCTGGTGACAGAGAGTGTCCATGATATGCTGTTTGAGTCTCCTGGAGACAGGGTATGTACATGATATGCTGGTTGTGTCTCCTGGTGACAGAGTGGGTCTATGGTATGCTGGCTGTGTCTCCTGGTGACAGAATGAGTCCATCATGTGAGGGATGTGTCTCCTGGTGACAGAGTGAGTCCATGATATGATGACTGTGTCTTCTTGCGACAGAGTGAGTCTATGATATGCTGGTTGTGTCTCCTGGTGACAGAGTGAGTCCATGATATGCTGACTGTGTCTCCTGGTGACAAAGTGAGTCCATGATATGCTGGTTGTGACTCCTGGTGACAGAGTGTGTCTGTGATATGCTGGCTTTGTCTTCTGGTGACAGAGTGAGTACATGATATGCTGGCTGTGTCTCCTGGTGACAGAGTGAGTACATTATATGCTGGTTGTGTCTCCTGGTGACAGAGTGAGTACATGATATGCTGGTTGTGTCTCCTGGTGACAGAGTGAGTCCATGATATGCTGGCTGTGTCTTCTGATAACATAGTGAGTACATGATATGCTGGTTGTGTCTCCTGGTGACAGAGTGAGAAAATGATATGCTGGTTGTGTCTCATGGTGACAGAGTGAGTCCATGATATGATGTCTTTGTCTCCTGGTGACAGTGTGAGTCCATGATATTCTGGCTGTGTCTCCAAGTGACAGAGTTAGTCCATGTCATCAAAATGCTGCCTCAAAGATCAATAATTACCGAATGTTTTGATCTCGTGTACGACATTAATCACAAAAAAATTGTTGAGAACATGAATCATCCAGGCCTAGACTATAACCACAAAAACAAATCGTTGATAACCTGAACATAAATCATCCATCGACTATAGACAGATTTCTCTCTGATATTCAGTGATATTTTCGCAGAAATAACACCAACATGTATATTGACACTCTCTATTATTTTGGGACTAGGATCAATATAAGGCCCCTGCACGTCTATGGAGGAATATAAACTGAAGTTCCAGTAATGTTTGTTTGTGGTGTGTTTTATTTAGCACTGTAACATTGATTAACGGTGTTCATTTGTAATTTTATAACGCCTCAGTTTACAAGGAGTAATCAAGATAATGGACCAAAACGTCAATAGAGTTCCCAGTTCCGTGAGAATTTCAGATTCCAGGTCAATGAAGTAGGCGGAATTTGATATTTCTCAGTAGAAGGAACAACGGACCGAACGGAAAATCTGGGCCAACGAAGTAAGCCTTTTTTTATCTGTCCAATGAACAGCACACTAAGCGAATGTATCTCAGTCATTGAAGTGGACGGAATTGTCTGAGTAGAGAGAATTACAAACCTGCTGTACAATGCCATTCAACAAAGCAGATAGAATCTATAGTTTTCACCATTATAAATTATTTGGGAATGATCTGCGCCATCTTGTTTCTCTGAATCTAGCTCTGCATCTTCGAATCCCCCCAAAAAGGGCGCAATCAGTTGCACATGACGCGGACAAGCAAATGAGCTAAGATCTGTACATCTCCGTCGTAAGGCCTGAATCTACGCGAAGTTTACTTGCAAGTTTTCACTGATGCTTCAAAATGTGGTGAAACTGGGAAAGTGGGAGTATCGTTCTGTGTCCCAGAACTGAAATATAATCACCGTAAGCGTGTTTCAGA